>OZ025786.1:0-244744 GCA_964019425.1 Flectonema sp. DT1601
GTTTGCGGGTTTGCGGGTTTGCGGGTTTGCGGGTTTGCGGGTTTGCGGGTTTGCGGGTTTGCGGGTTTGCGGGTTTGCGGGTTTGCGGGTTTGCGGGTTTGCGGGTTTGCGGGTTTGCGGGTTTGCGGGTTTGCGGGTTTGCGGGTTTGCGGGTTTGCGGGTTTGCGGGTTTGCGGGTTTGCGGGTTTGCGGGTTTGCGGGTTTGCGGGTTTGCGGGTTTGCGGGTTTGCGGGTTTGCGGGTTTGCGGGTTTGCGGGTTTGCGGGTTTGCGGGTTTGCGGGTTTGCGGGTTTGCGGGTTTGCGGGTTTGCGGGTTTGCGGGTTTGCGGGTTTGCGGGTTTGCGGGTTTGCGGGTTTGCGGGTTTGCGGGTTTGCGGGTTTGCGGGTTTGCGGGTTTGCGGGTTTGCGGGTTTGCGGGTTTGCGGGTTTGCGGGTTTGCGGGTTTGCGGGTTTGCGGGTTTGCGGGTTTGCGGGTTTGCGGGTTTGCGGGTTTGCGGGTTTGCGGGTTTGCGGGTTTGCGGGTTTGCGGGTTTGCGGGTTTGCGGGTTTGCGGGTTTGCGGGTTTGCGGGTTTGCGGGTTTGCGGGTTTGCGGGTTTGCGGGTTTGCGGGTTTGCGGGTTTGCGGGTTTGCGGGTTTGCGGGTTTGCGGGTTTGCGGGTTTGCGGGTTTGCGGGTTTGCGGGTTTGCGGGTTTGCGGGTTTGCGGGTTTGCGGGTTTGCGGGTTTGCGGGTTTGCGGGTTTGCGGGTTTGCGGGTTTGCGGGTTTGCGGGTTTGCGGGTTTGCGGGTTTGCGGGTTTGCGGGTTTGCGGGTTTGCGGGTTTGCGGGTTTGCGGGTTTGCGGGTTTGCGGGTTTGCGGGTTTGCGGGTTTGCGGGTTTGCGGGTTTGCGGGTTTGCGGGTTTGCGGGTTTGCGGGTTTGCGGGTTTGCGGGTTTGCGGGTTTGCGGGTTTGCGGGTTTGCGGGTTTGCGGGTTTGCGGGTTTGCGGGTTTGCGGGTTTGCGGGTTTGCGGGTTTGCGGGTTTGCGGGTTTGCGGGTTTGCGGGTTTGCGGGTTTGCGGGTTTGCGGGTTTGCGGGTTTGCGGGTTTGCGGGTTTGCGGGTTTGCGGGTTTGCGGGTTTGCGGGTTTGCGGGTTTGCGGGTTTGCGGGTTTGCGGGTTTGCGGGTTTGCGGGTTTGCGGGTTTGCGGGTTTGCGGGTTTGCGGGTTTGCGGGTTTGCGGGTTTGCGGGTTTGCGGGTTTGCGGGTTTGCGGGTTTGCGGGTTTGCGGGTTTGCGGGTTTGCGGGTTTGCGGGTTTGCGGGTTTGCGGGTTTGCGGGTTTGCGGGTTTGCGGGTTTGCGGGTTTGCGGGTTTGCGGGTTTGCGGGTTTGCGGGTTTGCGGGTTTGCGGGTTTGCGGGTTTGCGGGTTTGCGGGTTTGCGGGTTTGCGGGTTTGCGGGTTTGCGGGTTTGCGGGTTTGCGGGTTTGCGGGTTTGCGGGTTTGCGGGTTTGCGGGTTTGCGGGTTTGCGGGTTTGCGGGTTTGCGGGTTTGCGGGTTTGCGGGTTTGCGGGTTTGCGGGTTTGCGGGTTTGCGGGTTTGCGGGTTTGCGGGTTTGCGGGTTTGCGGGTTTGCGGGTTTGCGGGTTTGCGGGTTTGCGGGTTTGCGGGTTTGCGGGTTTGCGGGTTTGCGGGTTTGCGGGTTTGCGGGTTTGCGGGTTTGCGGGTTTGCGGGTTTGCGGGTTTGCGGGTTTGCGGGTTTGCGGGTTTGCGGGTTTGCGGGTTTGCGGGTTTGCGGGTTTGCGGGTTTGCGGGTTTGCGGGTTTGCGGGTTTGCGGGTTTGCGGGTTTGCGGGTTTCGGGTTTGCGGGTTTGCGGGTTTGCGGGTTTGCGGGTTTGCGGGTTTGCGGGTTTGCGGGTTTGCGGGTTTGCGGGTTTGCGGGTTTGCGGGTTTGCGGGTTTGCGGGTTTGCGGGTTTGCGGGTTTGCGGGTTTGCGGGTTTGCGGGTTTGCGGGTTTGCGGGTTTGCGGGTTTGCGGGTTTGCGGGTTTGCGGGTTTGCGGGTTTGCGGGTTTGCGGGTTTGCGGGTTTGCGGGTTTGCGGGTTTGCGGGTTTGCGGGTTTGCGGGTTTGCGGGTTTGCGGGTTTGCGGGTTTGCGGGTTTGCGGGTTTGCGGGTTTGCGGGTTTGCGGGTTTGCGGGTTTGCGGGTTTGCGGGTTTGCGGGTTTGCGGGTTTGCGGGTTTGCGGGTTTGCGGGTTTGCGGGTTTGCGGGTTTGCGGGTTTGCGGGTTTGCGGGTTTGCGGGTTTGCGGGTTTGCGGGTTTGCGGGTTTGCGGGTTTGCGGGTTTGCGGGTTTGCGGGTTTGCGGGTTTGCGGGTTTGCGGGTTTGCGGGTTTGCGGGTTTGCGGGTTTGCGGGTTTGCGGGTTTGCGGGTTTGCGGGTTTGCGGGTTTGCGGGTTTGCGGGTTTGCGGGTTTGCGGGTTTGCGGGTTTGCGGGTTTGCGGGTTTGCGGGTTTGCGGGTTTGCGGGTTTGCGGGTTTGCGGGTTTGCGGGTTTGCGGGTTTGCGGGTTTGCGGGTTTGCGGGTTTGCGGGTTTGCGGGTTTGCGGGTTTGCGGGTTTGCGGGTTTGCGGGTTTGCGGGTTTGCGGGTTTGCGGGTTTGCGGGTTTGCGGGTTTGCGGGTTTGCGGGTTTGCGGGTTTGCGGGTTTGCGGGTTTGCGGGTTTGCGGGTTTGCGGGTTTGCGGGTTTGCGGGTTTGCGGGTTTGCGGGTTTGCGGGTTTGCGGGTTTGCGGGTTTGCGGGTTTGCGGGTTTGCGGGTTTGCGGGTTTGCGGGTTTGCGGGTTTGCGGGTTTGCGGGTTTGCGGGTTTGCGGGTTTGCGGGTTTGCGGGTTTGCGGGTTTGCGGGTTTGCGGGTTTGCGGGTTTGCGGGTTTGCGGGTTTGCGGGTTTGCGGGTTTGCGGGTTTGCGGGTTTGCGGGTTTGCGGGTTTGCGGGTTTGCGGGTTTGCGGGTTTGCGGGTTTGCGGGTTTGCGGGTTTGCGGGTTTGCGGGTTTGCGGGTTTGCGGGTTTGCGGGTTTGCGGGTTTGCGGGTTTGCGGGTTTGCGGGTTTGCGGGTTTGCGGGTTTGCGGGTTTGCGGGTTTGCGGGTTTGCGGGTTTGCGGGTTTGCGGGTTTGCGGGTTTGCGGGTTTGCGGGTTTGCGGGTTTGCGGGTTTGCGGGTTTGCGGGTTTGCGGGTTTGCGGGTTTGCGGGTTTGCGGGTTTGCGGGTTTGCGGGTTTGCGGGTTTGCGGGTTTGCGGGTTTGCGGGTTTGCGGGTTTGCGGGTTTGCGGGTTTGCGGGTTTGCGGGTTTGCGGGTTTGCGGGTTTGCGGGTTTGCGGGTTTGCGGGTTTGCGGGTTTGCGGGTTTGCGGGTTTGCGGGTTTGCGGGTTTGCGGGTTTGCGGGTTTGCGGGTTTGCGGGTTTGCGGGTTTGCGGGTTTGCGGGTTTGCGGGTTTGCGGGTTTGCGGGTTTGCGGGTTTGCGGGTTTGCGGGTTTGCGGGTTTGCGGGTTTGCGGGTTTGCGGGTTTGCGGGTTTGCGGGTTTGCGGGTTTGCGGGTTTGCGGGTTTGCGGGTTTGCGGGTTTGCGGGTTTGCGGGTTTGCGGGTTTGCGGGTTTGCGGGTTTGCGGGTTTGCGGGTTTGCGGGTTTGCGGGTTTGCGGGTTTGCGGGTTTGCGGGTTTGCGGGTTTGCGGGTTTGCGGGTTTGCGGGTTTGCGGGTTTGCGGGTTTGCGGGTTTGCGGGTTTGCGGGTTTGCGGGTTTGCGGGTTTGCGGGTTTGCGGGTTTGCGGGTTTGCGGGTTTGCGGGTTTGCGGGTTTGCGGGTTTGCGGGTTTGCGGGTTTGCGGGTTTGCGGGTTTGCGGGTTTGCGGGTTTGCGGGTTTGCGGGTTTGCGGGTTTGCGGGTTTGCGGGTTTGCGGGTTTGCGGGTTTGCGGGTTTGCGGGTTTGCGGGTTTGCGGGTTTGCGGGTTTGCGGGTTTGCGGGTTTGCGGGTTTGCGGGTTTGCGGGTTTGCGGGTTTGCGGGTTTGCGGGTTTGCGGGTTTGCGGGTTTGCGGGTTTGCGGGTTTGCGGGTTTGCGGGTTTGCGGGTTTGCGGGTTTGCGGGTTTGCGGGTTTGCGGGTTTGCGGGTTTGCGGGTTTGCGGGTTTGCGGGTTTGCGGGTTTGCGGGTTTGCGGGTTTGCGGGTTTGCGGGTTTGCGGGTTTGCGGGTTTGCGGGTTTGCGGGTTTGCGGGTTTGCGGGTTTGCGGGTTTGCGGGTTTGCGGGTTTGCGGGTTTGCGGGTTTGCGGGTTTGCGGGTTTGCGGGTTTGCGGGTTTGCGGGTTTGCGGGTTTGCGGGTTTGCGGGTTTGCGGGTTTGCGGGTTTGCGGGTTTGCGGGTTTGCGGGTTTGCGGGTTTGCGGGTTTGCGGGTTTGCGGGTTTGCGGGTTTGCGGGTTTGCGGGTTTGCGGGTTTGCGGGTTTGCGGGTTTGCGGGTTTGCGGGTTTGCGGGTTTGCGGGTTTGCGGGTTTGCGGGTTTGCGGGTTTGCGGGTTTGCGGGTTTGCGGGTTTGCGGGTTTGCGGGTTTGCGGGTTTGCGGGTTTGCGGGTTTGCGGGTTTGCGGGTTTGCGGGTTTGCGGGTTTGCGGGTTTGCGGGTTTGCGGGTTTGCGGGTTTGCGGGTTTGCGGGTTTGCGGGTTTGCGGGTTTGCGGGTTTGCGGGTTTGCGGGTTTGCGGGTTTGCGGGTTTGCGGGTTTGCGGGTTTGCGGGTTTGCGGGTTTGCGGGTTTGCGGGTTTGCGGGTTTGCGGGTTTGCGGGTTTGCGGGTTTGCGGGTTTGCGGGTTTGCGGGTTTGCGGGTTTGCGGGTTTGCGGGTTTGCGGGTTTGCGGGTTTGCGGGTTTGCGGGTTTGCGGGTTTGCGGGTTTGCGGGTTTGCGGGTTTGCGGGTTTGCGGGTTTGCGGGTTTGCGGGTTTGCGGGTTTGCGGGTTTGCGGGTTTGCGGGTTTGCGGGTTTGCGGGTTTGCGGGTTTGCGGGTTTGCGGGTTTGCGGGTTTGCGGGTTTGCGGGTTTGCGGGTTTGCGGGTTTGCGGGTTTGCGGGTTTGCGGGTTTGCGGGTTTGCGGGTTTGCGGGTTTGCGGGTTTGCGGGTTTGCGGGTTTGCGGGTTTGCGGGTTTGCGGGTTTGCGGGTTTGCGGGTTTGCGGGTTTGCGGGTTTGCGGGTTTGCGGGTTTGCGGGTTTGCGGGTTTGCGGGTTTGCGGGTTTGCGGGTTTGCGGGTTTGCGGGTTTGCGGGTTTGCGGGTTTGCGGGTTTGCGGGTTTGCGGGTTTGCGGGTTTGCGGGTTTGCGGGTTTGCGGGTTTGCGGGTTTGCGGGTTTGCGGGTTTGCGGGTTTGCGGGTTTGCGGGTTTGCGGGTTTGCGGGTTTGCGGGTTTGCGGGTTTGCGGGTTTGCGGGTTTGCGGGTTTGCGGGTTTGCGGGTTTGCGGGTTTGCGGGTTTGCGGGTTTGCGGGTTTGCGGGTTTGCGGGTTTGCGGGTTTGCGGGTTTGCGGGTTTGCGGGTTTGCGGGTTTGCGGGTTTGCGGGTTTGCGGGTTTGCGGGTTTGCGGGTTTGCGGGTTTGCGGGTTTGCGGGTTTGCGGGTTTGCGGGTTTGCGGGTTTGCGGGTTTGCGGGTTTGCGGGTTTGCGGGTTTGCGGGTTTGCGGGTTTGCGGGTTTGCGGGTTTGCGGGTTTGCGGGTTTGCGGGTTTGCGGGTTTGCGGGTTTGCGGGTTTGCGGGTTTGCGGGTTTGCGGGTTTGCGGGTTTGCGGGTTTGCGGGTTTGCGGGTTTGCGGGTTTGCGGGTTTGCGGGTTTGCGGGTTTGCGGGTTTGCGGGTTTGCGGGTTTGCGGGTTTGCGGGTTTGCGGGTTTGCGGGTTTGCGGGTTTGCGGGTTTGCGGGTTTGCGGGTTTGCGGGTTTGCGGGTTTGCGGGTTTGCGGGTTTGCGGGTTTGCGGGTTTGCGGGTTTGCGGGTTTGCGGGTTTGCGGGTTTGCGGGTTTGCGGGTTTGCGGGTTTGCGGGTTTGCGGGTTTGCGGGTTTGCGGGTTTGCGGGTTTGCGGGTTTGCGGGTTTGCGGGTTTGCGGGTTTGCGGGTTTGCGGGTTTGCGGGTTTGCGGGTTTGCGGGTTTGCGGGTTTGCGGGTTTGCGGGTTTGCGGGTTTGCGGGTTTGCGGGTTTGCGGGTTTGCGGGTTTGCGGGTTTGCGGGTTTGCGGGTTTGCGGGTTTGCGGGTTTGCGGGTTTGCGGGTTTGCGGGTTTGCGGGTTTGCGGGTTTGCGGGTTTGCGGGTTTGCGGGTTTGCGGGTTTGCGGGTTTGCGGGTTTGCGGGTTTGCGGGTTTGCGGGTTTGCGGGTTTGCGGGTTTGCGGGTTTGCGGGTTTGCGGGTTTGCGGGTTTGCGGGTTTGCGGGTTTGCGGGTTTGCGGGTTTGCGGGTTTGCGGGTTTGCGGGTTTGCGGGTTTGCGGGTTTGCGGGTTTGCGGGTTTGCGGGTTTGCGGGTTTGCGGGTTTGCGGGTTTGCGGGTTTGCGGGTTTGCGGGTTTGCGGGTTTGCGGGTTTGCGGGTTTGCGGGTTTGCGGGTTTGCGGGTTTGCGGGTTTGCGGGTTTGCGGGTTTGCGGGTTTGCGGGTTTGCGGGTTTGCGGGTTTGCGGGTTTGCGGGTTTGCGGGTTTGCGGGTTTGCGGGTTTGCGGGTTTGCGGGTTTGCGGGTTTGCGGGTTTGCGGGTTTGCGGGTTTGCGGGTTTGCGGGTTTGCGGGTTTGCGGGTTTGCGGGTTTGCGGGTTTGCGGGTTTGCGGGTTTGCGGGTTTGCGGGTTTGCGGGTTTGCGGGTTTGCGGGTTTGCGGGTTTGCGGGTTTGCGGGTTTGCGGGTTTGCGGGTTTGCGGGTTTGCGGGTTTGCGGGTTTGCGGGTTTGCGGGTTTGCGGGTTTGCGGGTTTGCGGGTTTGCGGGTTTGCGGGTTTGCGGGTTTGCGGGTTTGCGGGTTTGCGGGTTTGCGGGTTTGCGGGTTTGCGGGTTTGCGGGTTTGCGGGTTTGCGGGTTTGCGGGTTTGCGGGTTTGCGGGTTTGCGGGTTTGCGGGTTTGCGGGTTTGCGGGTTTGCGGGTTTGCGGGTTTGCGGGTTTGCGGGTTTGCGGGTTTGCGGGTTTGCGGGTTTGCGGGTTTGCGGGTTTGCGGGTTTGCGGGTTTGCGGGTTTGCGGGTTTGCGGGTTTGCGGGTTTGCGGGTTTGCGGGTTTGCGGGTTTGCGGGTTTGCGGGTTTGCGGGTTTGCGGGTTTGCGGGTTTGCGGGTTTGCGGGTTTGCGGGTTTGCGGGTTTGCGGGTTTGCGGGTTTGCGGGTTTGCGGGTTTGCGGGTTTGCGGGTTTGCGGGTTTGCGGGTTTGCGGGTTTGCGGGTTTGCGGGTTTGCGGGTTTGCGGGTTTGCGGGTTTGCGGGTTTGCGGGTTTGCGGGTTTGCGGGTTTGCGGGTTTGCGGGTTTGCGGGTTTGCGGGTTTGCGGGTTTGCGGGTTTGCGGGTTTGCGGGTTTGCGGGTTTGCGGGTTTGCGGGTTTGCGGGTTTGCGGGTTTGCGGGTTTGCGGGTTTGCGGGTTTGCGGGTTTGCGGGTTTGCGGGTTTGCGGGTTTGCGGGTTTGCGGGTTTGCGGGTTTGCGGGTTTGCGGGTTTGCGGGTTTGCGGGTTTGCGGGTTTGCGGGTTTGCGGGTTTGCGGGTTTGCGGGTTTGCGGGTTTGCGGGTTTGCGGGTTTGCGGGTTTGCGGGTTTGCGGGTTTGCGGGTTTGCGGGTTTGCGGGTTTGCGGGTTTGCGGGTTTGCGGGTTTGCGGGTTTGCGGGTTTGCGGGTTTGCGGGTTTGCGGGTTTGCGGGTTTGCGGGTTTGCGGGTTTGCGGGTTTGCGGGTTTGCGGGTTTGCGGGTTTGCGGGTTTGCGGGTTTGCGGGTTTGCGGGTTTGCGGGTTTGCGGGTTTGCGGGTTTGCGGGTTTGCGGGTTTGCGGGTTTGCGGGTTTGCGGGTTTGCGGGTTTGCGGGTTTGCGGGTTTGCGGGTTTGCGGGTTTGCGGGTTTGCGGGTTTGCGGGTTTGCGGGTTTGCGGGTTTGCGGGTTTGCGGGTTTGCGGGTTTGCGGGTTTGCGGGTTTGCGGGTTTGCGGGTTTGCGGGTTTGCGGGTTTGCGGGTTTGCGGGTTTGCGGGTTTGCGGGTTTGCGGGTTTGCGGGTTTGCGGGTTTGCGGGTTTGCGGGTTTGCGGGTTTGCGGGTTTGCGGGTTTGCGGGTTTGCGGGTTTGCGGGTTTGCGGGTTTGCGGGTTTGCGGGTTTGCGGGTTTGCGGGTTTGCGGGTTTGCGGGTTTGCGGGTTTGCGGGTTTGCGGGTTTGCGGGTTTGCGGGTTTGCGGGTTTGCGGGTTTGCGGGTTTGCGGGTTTGCGGGTTTGCGGGTTTGCGGGTTTGCGGGTTTGCGGGTTTGCGGGTTTGCGGGTTTGCGGGTTTGCGGGTTTGCGGGTTTGCGGGTTTGCGGGTTTGCGGGTTTGCGGGTTTGCGGGTTTGCGGGTTTGCGGGTTTGCGGGTTTGCGGGTTTGCGGGTTTGCGGGTTTGCGGGTTTGCGGGTTTGCGGGTTTGCGGGTTTGCGGGTTTGCGGGTTTGCGGGTTTGCGGGTTTGCGGGTTTGCGGGTTTGCGGGTTTGCGGGTTTGCGGGTTTGCGGGTTTGCGGGTTTGCGGGTTTGCGGGTTTGCGGGTTTGCGGGTTTGCGGGTTTGCGGGTTTGCGGGTTTGCGGGTTTGCGGGTTTGCGGGTTTGCGGGTTTGCGGGTTTGCGGGTTTGCGGGTTTGCGGGTTTGCGGGTTTGCGGGTTTGCGGGTTTGCGGGTTTGCGGGTTTGCGGGTTTGCGGGTTTGCGGGTTTGCGGGTTTGCGGGTTTGCGGGTTTGCGGGTTTGCGGGTTTGCGGGTTTGCGGGTTTGCGGGTTTGCGGGTTTGCGGGTTTGCGGGTTTGCGGGTTTGCGGGTTTGCGGGTTTGCGGGTTTGCGGGTTTGCGGGTTTGCGGGTTTGCGGGTTTGCGGGTTTGCGGGTTTGCGGGTTTGCGGGTTTGCGGGTTTGCGGGTTTGCGGGTTTGCGGGTTTGCGGGTTTGCGGGTTTGCGGGTTTGCGGGTTTGCGGGTTTGCGGGTTTGCGGGTTTGCGGGTTTGCGGGTTTGCGGGTTTGCGGGTTTGCGGGTTTGCGGGTTTGCGGGTTTGCGGGTTTGCGGGTTTGCGGGTTTGCGGGTTTGCGGGTTTGCGGGTTTGCGGGTTTGCGGGTTTGCGGGTTTGCGGGTTTGCGGGTTTGCGGGTTTGCGGGTTTGCGGGTTTGCGGGTTTGCGGGTTTGCGGGTTTGCGGGTTTGCGGGTTTGCGGGTTTGCGGGTTTGCGGGTTTGCGGGTTTGCGGGTTTGCGGGTTTGCGGGTTTGCGGGTTTGCGGGTTTGCGGGTTTGCGGGTTTGCGGGTTTGCGGGTTTGCGGGTTTGCGGGTTTGCGGGTTTGCGGGTTTGCGGGTTTGCGGGTTTGCGGGTTTGCGGGTTTGCGGGTTTGCGGGTTTGCGGGTTTGCGGGTTTGCGGGTTTGCGGGTTTGCGGGTTTGCGGGTTTGCGGGTTTGCGGGTTTGCGGGTTTGCGGGTTTGCGGGTTTGCGGGTTTGCGGGTTTGCGGGTTTGCGGGTTTGCGGGTTTGCGGGTTTGCGGGTTTGCGGGTTTGCGGGTTTGCGGGTTTGCGGGTTTGCGGGTTTGCGGGTTTGCGGGTTTGCGGGTTTGCGGGTTTGCGGGTTTGCGGGTTTGCGGGTTTGCGGGTTTGCGGGTTTGCGGGTTTGCGGGTTTGCGGGTTTGCGGGTTTGCGGGTTTGCGGGTTTGCGGGTTTGCGGGTTTGCGGGTTTGCGGGTTTGCGGGTTTGCGGGTTTGCGGGTTTGCGGGTTTGCGGGTTTGCGGGTTTGCGGGTTTGCGGGTTTGCGGGTTTGCGGGTTTGCGGGTTTGCGGGTTTGCGGGTTTGCGGGTTTGCGGGTTTGCGGGTTTGCGGGTTTGCGGGTTTGCGGGTTTGCGGGTTTGCGGGTTTGCGGGTTTGCGGGTTTGCGGGTTTGCGGGTTTGCGGGTTTGCGGGTTTGCGGGTTTGCGGGTTTGCGGGTTTGCGGGTTTGCGGGTTTGCGGGTTTGCGGGTTTGCGGGTTTGCGGGTTTGCGGGTTTGCGGGTTTGCGGGTTTGCGGGTTTGCGGGTTTGCGGGTTTGCGGGTTTGCGGGTTTGCGGGTTTGCGGGTTTGCGGGTTTGCGGGTTTGCGGGTTTGCGGGTTTGCGGGTTTGCGGGTTTGCGGGTTTGCGGGTTTGCGGGTTTGCGGGTTTGCGGGTTTGCGGGTTTGCGGGTTTGCGGGTTTGCGGGTTTGCGGGTTTGCGGGTTTGCGGGTTTGCGGGTTTGCGGGTTTGCGGGTTTGCGGGTTTGCGGGTTTGCGGGTTTGCGGGTTTGCGGGTTTGCGGGTTTGCGGGTTTGCGGGTTTGCGGGTTTGCGGGTTTGCGGGTTTGCGGGTTTGCGGGTTTGCGGGTTTGCGGGTTTGCGGGTTTGCGGGTTTGCGGGTTTGCGGGTTTGCGGGTTTGCGGGTTTGCGGGTTTGCGGGTTTGCGGGTTTGCGGGTTTGCGGGTTTGCGGGTTTGCGGGTTTGCGGGTTTGCGGGTTTGCGGGTTTGCGGGTTTGCGGGTTTGCGGGTTTGCGGGTTTGCGGGTTTGCGGGTTTGCGGGTTTGCGGGTTTGCGGGTTTGCGGGTTTGCGGGTTTGCGGGTTTGCGGGTTTGCGGGTTTGCGGGTTTGCGGGTTTGCGGGTTTGCGGGTTTGCGGGTTTGCGGGTTTGCGGGTTTGCGGGTTTGCGGGTTTGCGGGTTTGCGGGTTTGCGGGTTTGCGGGTTTGCGGGTTTGCGGGTTTGCGGGTTTGCGGGTTTGCGGGTTTGCGGGTTTGCGGGTTTGCGGGTTTGCGGGTTTGCGGGTTTGCGGGTTTGCGGGTTTGCGGGTTTGCGGGTTTGCGGGTTTGCGGGTTTGCGGGTTTGCGGGTTTGCGGGTTTGCGGGTTTGCGGGTTTGCGGGTTTGCGGGTTTGCGGGTTTGCGGGTTTGCGGGTTTGCGGGTTTGCGGGTTTGCGGGTTTGCGGGTTTGCGGGTTTGCGGGTTTGCGGGTTTGCGGGTTTGCGGGTTTGCGGGTTTGCGGGTTTGCGGGTTTGCGGGTTTGCGGGTTTGCGGGTTTGCGGGTTTGCGGGTTTGCGGGTTTGCGGGTTTGCGGGTTTGCGGGTTTGCGGGTTTGCGGGTTTGCGGGTTTGCGGGTTTGCGGGTTTGCGGGTTTGCGGGTTTGCGGGTTTGCGGGTTTGCGGGTTTGCGGGTTTGCGGGTTTGCGGGTTTGCGGGTTTGCGGGTTTGCGGGTTTGCGGGTTTGCGGGTTTGCGGGTTTGCGGGTTTGCGGGTTTGCGGGTTTGCGGGTTTGCGGGTTTGCGGGTTTGCGGGTTTGCGGGTTTGCGGGTTTGCGGGTTTGCGGGTTTGCGGGTTTGCGGGTTTGCGGGTTTGCGGGTTTGCGGGTTTGCGGGTTTGCGGGTTTGCGGGTTTGCGGGTTTGCGGGTTTGCGGGTTTGCGGGTTTGCGGGTTTGCGGGTTTGCGGGTTTGCGGGTTTGCGGGTTTGCGGGTTTGCGGGTTTGCGGGTTTGCGGGTTTGCGGGTTTGCGGGTTTGCGGGTTTGCGGGTTTGCGGGTTTGCGGGTTTGCGGGTTTGCGGGTTTGCGGGTTTGCGGGTTTGCGGGTTTGCGGGTTTGCGGGTTTGCGGGTTTGCGGGTTTGCGGGTTTGCGGGTTTGCGGGTTTGCGGGTTTGCGGGTTTGCGGGTTTGCGGGTTTGCGGGTTTGCGGGTTTGCGGGTTTGCGGGTTTGCGGGTTTGCGGGTTTGCGGGTTTGCGGGTTTGCGGGTTTGCGGGTTTGCGGGTTTGCGGGTTTGCGGGTTTGCGGGTTTGCGGGTTTGCGGGTTTGCGGGTTTGCGGGTTTGCGGGTTTGCGGGTTTGCGGGTTTGCGGGTTTGCGGGTTTGCGGGTTTGCGGGTTTGCGGGTTTGCGGGTTTGCGGGTTTGCGGGTTTGCGGGTTTGCGGGTTTGCGGGTTTGCGGGTTTGCGGGTTTGCGGGTTTGCGGGTTTGCGGGTTTGCGGGTTTGCGGGTTTGCGGGTTTGCGGGTTTGCGGGTTTGCGGGTTTGCGGGTTTGCGGGTTTGCGGGTTTGCGGGTTTGCGGGTTTGCGGGTTTGCGGGTTTGCGGGTTTGCGGGTTTGCGGGTTTGCGGGTTTGCGGGTTTGCGGGTTTGCGGGTTTGCGGGTTTGCGGGTTTGCGGGTTTGCGGGTTTGCGGGTTTGCGGGTTTGCGGGTTTGCGGGTTTGCGGGTTTGCGGGTTTGCGGGTTTGCGGGTTTGCGGGTTTGCGGGTTTGCGGGTTTGCGGGTTTGCGGGTTTGCGGGTTTGCGGGTTTGCGGGTTTGCGGGTTTGCGGGTTTGCGGGTTTGCGGGTTTGCGGGTTTGCGGGTTTGCGGGTTTGCGGGTTTGCGGGTTTGCGGGTTTGCGGGTTTGCGGGTTTGCGGGTTTGCGGGTTTGCGGGTTTGCGGGTTTGCGGGTTTGCGGGTTTGCGGGTTTGCGGGTTTGCGGGTTTGCGGGTTTGCGGGTTTGCGGGTTTGCGGGTTTGCGGGTTTGCGGGTTTGCGGGTTTGCGGGTTTGCGGGTTTGCGGGTTTGCGGGTTTGCGGGTTTGCGGGTTTGCGGGTTTGCGGGTTTGCGGGTTTGCGGGTTTGCGGGTTTGCGGGTTTGCGGGTTTGCGGGTTTGCGGGTTTGCGGGTTTGCGGGTTTGCGGGTTTGCGGGTTTGCGGGTTTGCGGGTTTGCGGGTTTGCGGGTTTGCGGGTTTGCGGGTTTGCGGGTTTGCGGGTTTGCGGGTTTGCGGGTTTGCGGGTTTGCGGGTTTGCGGGTTTGCGGGTTTGCGGGTTTGCGGGTTTGCGGGTTTGCGGGTTTGCGGGTTTGCGGGTTTGCGGGTTTGCGGGTTTGCGGGTTTGCGGGTTTGCGGGTTTGCGGGTTTGCGGGTTTGCGGGTTTGCGGGTTTGCGGGTTTGCGGGTTTGCGGGTTTGCGGGTTTGCGGGTTTGCGGGTTTGCGGGTTTGCGGGTTTGCGGGTTTGCGGGTTTGCGGGTTTGCGGGTTTGCGGGTTTGCGGGTTTGCGGGTTTGCGGGTTTGCGGGTTTGCGGGTTTGCGGGTTTGCGGGTTTGCGGGTTTGCGGGTTTGCGGGTTTGCGGGTTTGCGGGTTTGCGGGTTTGCGGGTTTGCGGGTTTGCGGGTTTGCGGGTTTGCGGGTTTGCGGGTTTGCGGGTTTGCGGGTTTGCGGGTTTGCGGGTTTGCGGGTTTGCGGGTTTGCGGGTTTGCGGGTTTGCGGGTTTGCGGGTTTGCGGGTTTGCGGGTTTGCGGGTTTGCGGGTTTGCGGGTTTGCGGGTTTGCGGGTTTGCGGGTTTGCGGGTTTGCGGGTTTGCGGGTTTGCGGGTTTGCGGGTTTGCGGGTTTGCGGGTTTGCGGGTTTGCGGGTTTGCGGGTTTGCGGGTTTGCGGGTTTGCGGGTTTGCGGGTTTGCGGGTTTGCGGGTTTGCGGGTTTGCGGGTTTGCGGGTTTGCGGGTTTGCGGGTTTGCGGGTTTGCGGGTTTGCGGGTTTGCGGGTTTGCGGGTTTGCGGGTTTGCGGGTTTGCGGGTTTGCGGGTTTGCGGGTTTGCGGGTTTGCGGGTTTGCGGGTTTGCGGGTTTGCGGGTTTGCGGGTTTGCGGGTTTGCGGGTTTGCGGGTTTGCGGGTTTGCGGGTTTGCGGGTTTGCGGGTTTGCGGGTTTGCGGGTTTGCGGGTTTGCGGGTTTGCGGGTTTGCGGGTTTGCGGGTTTGCGGGTTTGCGGGTTTGCGGGTTTGCGGGTTTGCGGGTTTGCGGGTTTGCGGGTTTGCGGGTTTGCGGGTTTGCGGGTTTGCGGGTTTGCGGGTTTGCGGGTTTGCGGGTTTGCGGGTTTGCGGGTTTGCGGGTTTGCGGGTTTGCGGGTTTGCGGGTTTGCGGGTTTGCGGGTTTGCGGGTTTGCGGGTTTGCGGGTTTGCGGGTTTGCGGGTTTGCGGGTTTGCGGGTTTGCGGGTTTGCGGGTTTGCGGGTTTGCGGGTTTGCGGGTTTGCGGGTTTGCGGGTTTGCGGGTTTGCGGGTTTGCGGGTTTGCGGGTTTGCGGGTTTGCGGGTTTGCGGGTTTGCGGGTTTGCGGGTTTGCGGGTTTGCGGGTTTGCGGGTTTGCGGGTTTGCGGGTTTGCGGGTTTGCGGGTTTGCGGGTTTGCGGGTTTGCGGGTTTGCGGGTTTGCGGGTTTGCGGGTTTGCGGGTTTGCGGGTTTGCGGGTTTGCGGGTTTGCGGGTTTGCGGGTTTGCGGGTTTGCGGGTTTGCGGGTTTGCGGGTTTGCGGGTTTGCGGGTTTGCGGGTTTGCGGGTTTGCGGGTTTGCGGGTTTGCGGGTTTGCGGGTTTGCGGGTTTGCGGGTTTGCGGGTTTGCGGGTTTGCGGGTTTGCGGGTTTGCGGGTTTGCGGGTTTGCGGGTTTGCGGGTTTGCGGGTTTGCGGGTTTGCGGGTTTGCGGGTTTGCGGGTTCACGAAGAGAACAGCTGTGCCCCCACTGACTTGTAGGTTCTGGCTGCCTGCCCAATTTATTAGTCTCTTCCAGAGCTGCTTCCAGCTGGAAGTGGTCTCCTTTGCCCACATCTTCTCCATTGTCTCTCCAAGTCTTTCTGTTGCCTGGAGCACTCCCACAGAGTCTTCCTTCTGATTTCTGCTCAGGGCAGAGGGCCCAACTATGTCTAGAAGGACATTTTGGATTTGAAGGACTCCCTTCTGGGTTCTTCCTCCACTTTTTCTACTAAGTCTGTTTTTGAGATTTTTGAGATTCTTTGAATTTTCCCTGACTGGACTTAGAGATGAGATACTTTTTGAAATTGCCATCCCAGGCTTTCCCGGGGTATACCGCACATTAGACCAATTACTTTGAGATTTCTCTGAATTTTCAGTGTTCTTTCTATTTCTACCTGCTTCCTTACCTTCAATATTTGTAGCAAGTTTCCCGAGGCTCTTGCTCTCCTCACTGGCAGTGTAGGAGCAGATGTTCTCGGTGTTCATCGACGCTTCGAAGAAAGGATGGGGAGGAGTCATTGTCAACGACACGACGGCTGAAGTTGTGGTGATGGGAGACTCCTGGGACACACAAGAAAGCGAGCTGCATATCAACATCTTGGAGGGACTTGGTTTCCACAACACTGTGAAACAGATGTCGGAGCTGGACGGTTGTACTGTGGCAGTATGGATTGACAACACTTCTGTGGTGGGTGTTTCGAGGAAGGGAATGTCGATCCGCTCTCAAAATTCCATTTAGGTAATTTGCCACCGAAACTGAGCACCAAACAAAAACCGCCGTCAGCGGGTTTTGAACCCTCGACCACCATTCTTTCAGACCGGCGTTCTATCAATTGAGCTATGTAGCCACATAATCGCCGTTCCTTTTCTTTTTTTTTTTTTTCTTTTTTTTTTGGGAACCTTCCTAGCCGTACTTTCAGCCCCTGCTAAGTGAGTCGCCTTTCTCTACCCTTTCTGTTGGTAGGTGAGTGAAGGTGTGTACTTGGAAGGCGAGCAAGCTCTCAAAGTCCGGGGCCCGACCGTTTGCCTTAGTGTCATTAGACTGGACTTTTTGCAAGGATCCTACCCTGAAAGTTGTCTATGGCCGGACTCGAACCTGGGTCGACACATTACCCAGGGAGCGTCCTACCATTAGACTACTTTCACCCCAATAAAATTTCTGACCTGGGGTCAGAGGTTGGGGCCCAACCCTTGGATTGCTCTCCTGCAGCTCACTGGTGTTTTCGCCTCCACCTTGGCATGCTGCTCCAAATTTCACCAGAGCAGGGATCGAACCCAGGCCTGCAGACCTTGAATCCAAACGCACTACCCCTCGACTAGAGCGCCCCCAAGTTCCTTTTTTTTTTTTTGGTTACACTCGTCTGTGCTTCCAGACTCTTTGTTTTTGTTCTTTTCACTTCTTTGTTTTGTCTTTCTTTTATACTTTCTTTTGATTTAAGTCTGACAAATTGGAAAACACGGGAAACATAGGTAGGCTCCGCCTGAGGACGTAAGAAGAGCGGCAACGGGAAAAAACAAATGGTCACGCGCCCTTGAAATTGGACACACGAAGCTAATTCGGTTACCATTCCTACCATCGATAAGGAAAAACAAAGAATCGAGCATATAACTAGAGCGGTGGTCAAAGACCACTTGAACAGCCCGAAGGCCTGCCCTCAAGAGAAATTTATAAGGAGAATAGGAGAAAAAGGAGACAGGAGTGTTGGAAGAGACACTGCGACAACACCGAAGGTGATGTGCAGTTACCCAACCAGGAGATGATTGATAATGATGAAAATACTAAAATAACAAATTGATATTGGCGACTACATGTCACCTACTTTACTTCCAAAGTCTAAGGTTAGATGTTTGTTCCATCCACCCTATGATCAACACGAGTGATGGAAGCCACGCCAAAGTGAAGAGAGCTTCAAGGTTAGGAATTTCGTTGGCAATAATAAGTTCTCGATCGCGATCCCACTTGCCGGTCAGTGTTGAGAAGCCCAGGATTTTGAACCTGGCCGAGTCGAGTTTGGGAGATTGACATCCCTGTAGCAGGTGAACCTGTGAGGACGGTTCGCCACAAAATGGGCAGTCGATCGTCTTGCGCCAGTTCTGAATTAGCGGGTGACATCCTGTCCGGAAGTTCGCTATCCGTATCTCGTCGGCTCTTTCCATCCCAGGAGGGTATTTAACTGAACGGCCTCTGATGAGGTGTTTGTAGCAGGTGTAACCACTCACGTTAAGCAGATCCTTCTTGATGCAGCGCTTAACATGTGATGATCGCGAGAAGTAAGTGCCTTTGACTAGCACAGGTCGGATGTTCTTATTGTGCGCTGCTTCCTTTGCAAGCGCGTCAACTTCATCGTGAAACTCGATTCCAATGTGTGAGGGGATGAATTGCAAATGCACTTTCATCTCACACATGCGCAGGTATTCCAGTATCTTGAGGGACTCGGAATTCTTCTGTCTGCATCTTCCACCCAGCAGTTCATCCAGAAGGGATTTTGAGTCCGTGAATATCCTCACGGATCTCATTGAGGGATCTTTGCTAAACACTGTTCTCAGATGTCTAGCCGCGTTCTTCAGAGCATGTTGTTCAGCCCTGTAGCTGCAGTCAGCTTGATAAAGCCTAGACGCGTAAGCAGATCGAAGGCCGCTACGTGACTTGGCAATATGAGCCGCACCGGCCGCGCCGGAAGCAGGGTAGGAGCCATCGCAGTTGATTACCATGTCGACAGGAGGTAACGTTCCAATGTACGACATGAATTTTTCTTTGTCCACCGCAGGGTTCGCGGACTTCGGAAATCCGCAGCCGTTGCTAATCCTAAGGTTTGTCGGAGATACCCAGGGTTCCATCAAGTCAGGCTGTACAAGGCACTGGCTTTCACGCTGGCTGTCAATGCCAGGAAGGAGGCCAGCCCAGTAGCTTTGGGTTGAGGCGAGTCTGTTGGTACTAGGTATCCAAGTCATGGCTTTATACCTGTAGTACGCTATCTTGGTTTGCTTTTCAATCTGACGTTTAAAAGGAAGCATGTCCGCTTCCCACAGTAGAAGTTCTCTCGGTGTGCACCTGCTGCATCCAGTAACCAGCCTGGCAACCTTCCTCAGTTCGAAATCAATACTATCAACGCTGTTGCTTATCAACCAACCAAAGCTATCGAGTGCATAAGAGATTCTCGCAGTTATGTAAAGGTTCTTGACCATATTTAGCGTTTTGTAGTCAAGATCATACGGTTGAAGGCATTGAAGCAGAGATATTCCCTTTTTCAGTTCTTCATGAATCTTAGCCACCTGTTTGTGGAAAGTGAGTCTGTCGTCGATGTGAACTCCAAGGTATTTCACTGAGTCCACGATTGGCAACAGAAATGCGGTTTTAAACCTGGCTTTCACCACCATCACGTTGTCTTCGAGAACAATATTCCGCAACATCACGTTGTCAAGTTCATCTTGCGTTTTGATCGGAGTTCCATCAACCTCGAGAATAGTTTCGCCGCTTTGAAGCATGGGTCTAGAAGAGTTTAAGTTGATACTCTTTTCAATGTCACTATAGTCCATTTTGATAACGTTTTCCACAACAGATCTGGAAAGTAGTAATTCGCGATTGCAGGTGTCGTTGAGAATCGTATCCCTCGTACGGACTATCATCTTAAGAGCACAGGTCTTTGAGACCGACAGGGCCATGTCGTTGTCAGAACACCATTGATCCACTTTATCAAGTATTATTTGAGCATTTGAAAGAGCTTCTTCCATGTTATGTCCAGATACTACACATGCTGTATCATCCGCATACAGAGCAGACGTCGTTGTTTCTTTCTCCAGTTCCAAAATCTTGCAGAGGTCATCAACGTAGATAAGATAGAGAAGAGGACCCAGGATCGATCCCTGTGGAACCCCCTTAGCCAGAGTACGGAATTCGCTAAAATAACCATTCGCTTCAACTCTAACCTTCCTGTTTGTAAGAAAGTCTGTGATCCATCTGATAATAACATTCGGAACACCCATCTTTACCAATTTTAATAAAAGTATCTTATGGTTGATCCTGTCAAACGCAGCAGTAAAATCAAACGATAAGAACACCGATCTCTTTCTCTTCATGTGCATCCTTACGACGGCATCTACCAAAACGGTGATCTGTTCGCAGGTATTTCTCCCCCTTCTGAATCCAGCCTGTAGTGGGCTGAGTGACGAATGTTTAGTGAGCCAGTGCATGAGTCGGTCATACACGAGCCTCTCCGCAAGTTTCCCAACAACCGATGTGAGCGTAATGGGTCTGAAACTCTTCAGCTCATTTCGAGGTTTTCCAGCCTTGAACATAGGCTTGATTAAACCTATGATAACCTTGTTTCCACTGGTACGGTACTTTTGAAGTCTTCCAGGAAGTGTTAATAATTCTCAAGAGGTATTCCACTGTTGCCGGAGTGAAGTTTCTGATCATCTCATTGTGAACTCCATCAGGTCCTGCAGCCTTGCGGGTCTTCAGGTTCTTAATCGCTGCTTCAATTTCAGCCATTGTGAAATCACAGCAAATATCCATTTCATTATCACCTTCTGAGAGTGCGGGGGCCTCTAGCGATAATATTTCCGATTTCGAGACAAACAGGTCCAAGAATGCTGATGGGAGATCGCAGTCGGAGATGTTGTCAACACTGATATCTTTACCAGCATCTTGTTGCAGTTCTTTGGTCTTCTTAAACGCAAAGGCAAAGTTGTTACCCTTGTCAAGTTGATCACGTAGGTGGACACCCTTCGATTTGGTAGAATCAGGTGTTGACGTCTTCCACTTTCGTCCCCGTTTCCCTTTGAAAAGGAGACGTCGACGAATGAATTTAGCCGCCACTTCATGCAGTATGTTGTTAAAGAGCTTGGCATTCGCAGTTGCATCGTTGGAGAGTTTCGATTTTCTAATTCTCTTATCGAGCATATTTCCAAAGCAGTTCCAGTCCGTAGACTTGAAGTCCCACACTACGCGTTTCTTAGAACCTATCGTGGCCCGTGTAAGTTGACACATGGGACCCAGTACGGTGTAGAGAGGTCGGTGATCAGATCCATGTTTATTATCTTCTCTAATTACAGAGAATTCTTCCAGAATCATCGAGTTTTGAAAAAATACTACGTCCGGCGAGGTACCGCCCCCCGGGATATTAGGAAAAGGCCTTGTGATTGACCCCATTTTGTTGGCTACCAGTAGATCATTGTGTGCTGCCCATTCATGTAGAGTAGAACCTGCTGGCGTCGATTTTGATGACCACACCGGATGATGGGCATTAAAGTCACCCGCGACGATTGCTTTCGTTGAGACAGGAAGATTTGACTTTCTGATCTTGCATCCCGGGGGAGCATAAATATTTAAAATGTCAATCTTTCCACCTATGTTGACCTTTACAACTTCAACATCATTTAAGTGAGGCGGAAGTACAATATCAGAACGCTGCTGAGTGTGGCATTTTTTCACCATAGAAATAACCCCTCCACCTCGTGTTGCCCTATCATTCCGATAGGTGAAATTACATCATTCGTCCAAGTCTCCTGTAGGCACAGTACGTCAGGCGCATAGGCATTTAGCAGCTTGTGAATATAGGCGCCTTTGTTCCCCATCGATCGACAGTTCCAGCTCAGTAGAGATATGAGAGAGTTGTCAGGGCCAAGGTTGCGTTCGACGTCGCCTGCCTTTAGCAGCAGTTCACGAGCCGTATCCTTTTCCACAAGTGAGTTGGTCGGACTGAGTTCATCCTCATCGTCATCTAGTCAGTTGAGATCAAAGTCCGAATCGTTACTTTCCATTTCTACGTCACGGTTCTTATCACTATCCTGCTTAGCAGCAGATTCGGTGGGCGGTGTTGTTGTTTGTGCTGTTGCTGGTGCTGGCGTTGGTGTTGGTGCTGATGGTGCTGGCGCTGGTGTTGGTGCTGATGTCGGCTGCTGAGTTGGCTGTTGTGGTTGAGGAGTTGTTTTTTGTCTCTTCAGGGTTCCCGTTAGTTTTTGAGCCGCGTCGCCTGGGTTGTAGGTTGGGCCTAGCGGTTTTCTGTCAGTTCGTTTAACTTCTTTGTTTATCACAAGGTATTCATTAGTACCTATGCTTACGAAGTTGGGCGGTTGAGATTTCGCAATTGCAACAATTGTAGTACTCCCTCCTTTATGGAAAGAAGCAACAACTGTGTGTTCCCAGTTGTGTGAAGACTTCAAGAAGTCGCTGATCTGCGCTGTCGAGTACTTACGAATCGCCATCGAATTTATAACAAACCTGTCGCCCGAGGGCAGTGCAGGCTTGATTGCCGCGTTGAGCTTAATGCTGACCCTGATATTACAGTCAGGGTGGACTCGGAGTCCAAAACAGCTTTTAAACCTGCACATGTAGAATTTTCCTTTGAATTCATCAAGTGCAGAAGTCTTGGACTTCGCTGCCAGGAAGCCAAGGTCGTTTTTGAATTGCAACGTTGGCCAAACGTCACTTCTGTTTGACTAATTTGGGTTTTTGAAAAAGACATTCTTGGGTTTGTCAGTTTCGGGTTCGCTGTTGTTGTATTCCAGAACCTCGTGTACTTGGTTTCTGGGGACTCTGAAAGCCATCGAGGTGTGGGACTTGTTTTTTTTGTAGCTAAAGGGGTCCGCCTTTAGCTAGAATATCGGTCGTTTTGACGGTCAATTCTTTCTCAGCTGATTTTCCCCAGTCTTGGATGAATAGAACTGGGTTGGGAGTTGGAATCTGGTGGCTAGTTGCTGCTTTAGAAAAGTCGTCACCAAATACGTGCGTGTAAAATACGCGCCTGATCTCGCAGACGCCACCCTCTTTTATCACCGGTAATGCTACTGGAACGGTGCTCTTTGTGAGCGGGATTTTGCTGATAGCAGCCCAACGGCCGCTCTTCTTTGTTTGGCGGAGTGCTTCTAAGTCTAGCTTCGAACAAACTAAAACAAGACCAGAGGTAAGGTTGTTTGTAGCATTAGCTGCTACGTCGTAACTGATGGTGGCCACAGTGCCTGCCCACGCACCGTGAATGTGCCACTCCGGGTAGCTTGCTTTTGCTTTTCCCTTCGTGGCTTGATTGTCCTTCATTGCTGTCGGTATCGGCAATGAGAACGGCTTCGTACTCGTCTGTTGATTAGAAGCTGTAGATGCTCCTGTAGTTGGTTGGTTGACACCTGTGGTTGAGGGTGTCGTCGCTTCTGCTGCCGTCGTCGCGGTCGCTTCCGTCCCACCACTCCCATCGAGTGTGTCCGGTGTCCTCCTCTTCATCTCCGGGTTCCCACCTTCTGACCCAGCTACGAATTGGACGATCTCCATTAGGAGATTTGCCACCCTTCTTTCCTTCTCTTGCTCCGGGATCCCGCCTTCCCCCACTATCTTCAGGAGGTTTATTGCCTCCGATACCAACCTCCTCAGGTTGTCTCTCATAATTGCTTTTTCCTGTGAAACGTACCCACTGATTCTTACCAATATTAGGTTGCGAAATCAGTAAAGTACAGAAAGTACAGGCGTTCTATCAATTGAGCTATGTAGCCACATGATCGCCGTTCCTTTTTACCTATATAGGTCAACGTCTCTATTAGTTTTCTGACGATATCAAATATTTCTATCCCTTTATCAGTTCTCACACCCCTGTCTTCATCACAAGAAAACTTATATTTAAATTAAGTTAAATAATGACTCGTGTAAATTTTGAGTTCCCTGAGTTCTTAATTGAGACTTGGAAGGCGCAGATGGGTGAGGAACCACCAAAGAAGCTCGATAATATCAATCTGGACGAGCTGGTTGCAAGCATCCCCTTTAGTATCGACTTAAGTACATTGAGATCCGACAAGGAGACAAGAAGGTTGATCCAAGGCACACTGGCCATGTGTCTCGGGATCCCCAATGATGCGGCCAAGACACTTTCGATGAATAAGTGTCTAGTAATACTTGGTGTGTTATCAAGGAGCCGCCTGCAGTTGGTCAACCAGAGCGCCGCCCGGATGAGCGAGCGGATATCTAAGGGGGGGTCGGATAGGCTGGTGACGCACGACGAGGCGGAGGATGCGATGGGATCGCTGCAGCAGAGCACAGACACACTGAGAAGTGATACCAAGCAGGGGTTCGACTCGCTGAGAAGCGAAACGCAGACGGCGTTTAGCCAGTATCAGAGGGAGAGCCAATCAGTGAGGAGAAGGGTTGGGGAGGCCACTGAAAAAGCCGAGAACATCGGAGGCATGTGGGAGGCCTTCAGAGAGCAACAGACCCAACAACAACAACAACAACAAGCTAGCGTTATCCAGCAAATCACACAACAGCAGAGAGATCAGCAAAAGCAGAATGCGGAAGTGATCCAGAAAATCTTACAAGAAATCAGCAGATCTGAAGAACGGGTTGACTACGGCTCAACAAGTTCCAGTAGTCGGGGGAGCAGCACAGCAACAACCAGCACCGGGGTCGAACGAAGCGATGACACGGGAGGTGACTGATCCGTCTGCAGGCAGGGATGTAACAAAGTGGGCATCCGTTATGAAGTCAGGAAAGACCGAGGTACTGATCCATGGGATCAGGGAGCGGTATGTGAACGGTCTGGAGTACAAGGTTGGTAGGGGCCAGCTACCTGGCTTCTTCAGGCAGTTGAAGAACTTCGTTCTCGGTTTGGAGTACGTTGAAGGGTGGGAGGAGAACCCGCACTTTGTGGAGTTGGGGAACGAGCTGCTGGAGCAACTGCGGATGCAGTATTACTTTTGCAAGGATGGTATGAAGAGATCAGAGTTGGAGATGATCTTAGAAGTTGCATCGGAAGACCCTCTGGAGAAGGCAAACGCAATGGCGAAGAGAAATAGAAATGCGAAGATGCAACAACCGAAACGGAAAGGGGGGAGATCGTTTGTCTCTACGTATCCATCGTCGGGAAACGGGAGAGGGTTCGCGAAGTGACCAGCCGACCGGACCCTGCAAGTAACAACAAAACCAACGTTCCTAAAACGAAGGTTAGACACGCAAGTATTGGAAACATCCCCATTGCCAAAGTTAAAGTTGAGAAAGCCCGCAAGACTTATGCAGAAGCACCCAAGACAGGTGTTGAGGAGCAGCCGACTAAAGACAAGGTTAGGAGGATCTGTAAGTTTAATCGTTCAAGACCCGGACAACCTTGTAAAATCCGCAGTCCGAGGATTCCCCAGCGGAAGGGAGATGAAAATAAGCTCAGTTGGAACAGAAGAGATCGCAGATTCAACGGAAACAATGCCCTCAGAAGGATTAGAAGGAAATGTGGTTGGGAAGATCCTGTTGGACATGATGGAGGGATGCCCAGAGGGGGCGAAGAGGCGGCATGCCGAGGACCCCGTCATATACATGGAGGCGACAGAAAAGCTTCAAGAAACACTGGAGAAGATGTGGGCCTCAAAGACAACAGCAAGCAGGCGGAACCTGTGGAGAAGATTTCGGGCCTGGGCAAGGGAAAAGGAGAAACCAGCAAACGCAAGCTCGGCTGTTCTGTTCGTGATGGCGACAGGTGTGGCAGTGCAAGGTACTGCTGATCGTTGCCATGAGAGGTTGAATAGTCTTAGTAGTTGCTCGAGGAAAGCTTTTGGAAGTTGTTTTAACATCGAGTTCCAGATGTGGTCAGGTCCAGGTGCCTTCTTCTCCTTTGTTTTTGAAATTTGTCGTTCCAGTTCAGGCATTCCAAATTCCACTGAGTTGTCATCAGGTATTCCTTGTAAGGTTGGTTCACCGTCTTCGAATTTGAATTGGTCTGCGTATGTTTTGGTGAAGACATCTGCCATTTCCCGCGGGTCGGTTAATTCCTTCTCACCATCGACAATCTTAGTAATTGAATGGTCCATCATTCTACCTTCCAGTTGTTTAACTTTTCTAAAGGCCCATCGGTAGTCCATTCCAGTCATGTCGCACTCAATGATCTTCTGTTTGATCATATTGATACCTCTTTCAATTGCTTCTGAGCCTGTCTTATCAGGGTCAGTCCCTGCCATTAAATCTTCCAATTCTGAATCCCTCACAGCGAAGGTACTACTTGACTTTTTGTTGTAGCCTGGGATGGCCCTTCTCGCTGCTCTCAGAATCTCGTTGTTGATCCTATTAGCTAGTTTCTGCACATTCTTAATTCTTTCTAATTTGGGCGCTGCCCTTTATCAGAACAATATTTTATAATAATTCCAATCGGCACAATGCCACTTCCATTTCCATGTTCCAGAACTCTCTTTTGAATATTCATCTGTTTTGATATCTTCGATTGTCAGTTTGAGCGGCAGGTGATCGCTGCCCCATCCCTTCATGAGTTCGATTTGTGCATCCAAAGAAATATCTAATGCAATTACATCCGGAGAGGCTGGGCTCTGTGGTCTTGTGTGTTGTTGAGATTTGTTTAGAATTTGAATTGCTGCTTCTAGTGACCAATCGTAGAAGCTGTTACCAGTAATGTTCGTATTTCCATTTGACCAAGTTGAATGGTGTCCATTAATGTCACCCGCAATCAATGTGCCGGGCCCTGTTTTAAACTTCCATGTTGTTGCCTTGATTTCAGGCGGGTGGTAAACATTGTGAATTGCCAATGGCGGATTAGATTGAAGTACTACTGTTAATATCTCAGTTTGGTCATGTGAGATGTCGGGGTGTTTTAATATTATCTTATTTAAATCATTTCTGACCAGAGTGACGAGTCCTCGATGACCTGACTTGATGGTGCTGCCTCGCCTGTGGATTGCATACCCTTCAATAGCGAAGTGTTTTTCTTTAGATAACCACGTTTCCTGCAGTAGTACTACATCAGGCTTTTCTTCTTTCAGTGCCCAGTTCAATCGAAAGTAATTTTCTGGTTTCAGAACTGAGCGTATGTTATTTGACCAGATCACAATCATGATTGGCCAGTGTTGTTCCTATTGGTCGCACTTGTAGTAATCTTGTTCATACCAAGATTGTTCTCAATCCTCTTGACAGCTTCTATCAACGAAGTGATGGCTGTCGCCATGTTGTTGTTGGCTGCTTCGTTCTTTTTCGTAGTTTGCACTAGGGTTTCTACAATCCCGGTTATCTGTGCCATGCCTTCATCAAGTCGAACTTGCATGTCCTTCACTTCTTTCTGGAGACGTTCGATAGTCTCGTTCGTTTTCTCTCTCAGGCTGTTGACGTTGTTTTCTACAACCTGAACTTCGGCCGTTGGTTTCTTCGTTGTCGGGAGTGACCTCTTGACCGCTGCTGCATACGATGTTCTAGCCCCACGGTACTTAACTACAACAGGTTTCGCTGTTTCCTTCGCCTTCACTTCTGTTTCTAACTTTTCAATGAGGATGACAATATCACCACACTGTACAAACCTTGATTCTGGTTTCTTGTCCAGTGCGATGATAAAGTCACCTCTATCCATCCTTATGAACTTTGACTTCAGTCCTATCTCCAATAGGATATTCCGAAGTCTGTTTCCCCAGCTGTAAGGTGCTCCACTGAGACGGTGGAGCCCTTCGCCAAACACTGTGGATGCATATTTACCAGCACCCTTTCTGACTTTATCAACATCCTTTTGATAAACCACCCTCAATCCAATCTTGCCATGAATGATGGTGAGTCCATGGCAGAGGTCATGTTGGGCTTTAAGTATGCCAACTGCCTCTTCGTTCGTTGTCTTGCGGTCCAGCCACACTGTAGTGTACTGAGTGGGTGTCTGTCCCGCCACTGATTTGATCCGGAAATAAACATTTCCTATTCCGGAGTTTCTTAATAATGCAACAGCTGCATCCACGTCGTTTGGGAGAACAGTGAGTTCTACGTAGTCTTTGCCAACGTATCTGTAGGAGCGTTGATCGACTCTTCCGTGTTGTGCCACAACAGCTTTGACAATTGCTGTTACAGCTGCCGGGTTTTGGACTTGTGACTTGGTCAACTCTTTAGTTGTTATCCACGCAATTAATTTGTGGGTCACCGTGCGTTGATCTTCTTAGCTATTGTTAGAGTTGGGCGGTGGATCGTGCCAGACAAAGCAACGAACCACCAGCTTCTTATTCTTAATTGCCCATCAAACTGGACCGGCGTTTGTATCTGACTGCAGCCAGTTGCGTGTTGTAGGGCACGTTTTGGAGGTGGTCGTGTGAACACCATCGTCAGTTGCTTCGTTTTGCTGGCCTTTTCGAAGTAGTCTTCGTCCAGGCTTCTTGCCTGTTGAGATAATGCAAGTATAATGCCGTTGGTCTTGCTGTTGAGGGTCTCAGTTGGCTGGAGTATTTTGCATTTAAAATGCTCCTTGTTGAGTTTCGGTGGTGGCCCATCCATAATCACCGTTGATCTTCTTTGTGCCTCTTTGATTTGAGGGCTTGATTGGGGTGCCTCATTTGACGGAGGGCTTTGTTTCGTTTTTAATACACTTCCTTGTGCCTCTATGTTTTGAGGGCTTATTTGAATTGCCTCTTTGTTTTGAGGGCTTGTCTTAGTTTGAGTTGCCTCCTTGTTTTGAGGGCTTGCTTGAAATGCTGCGGGAGGTCCTACTACGGTCACTTCTACTGCTATTCCTTCCGGTACTTCTGGAGAGTCCATCTCCATTTCTTCCTCTGATACTTCTGGTGATTCTCCCATCACCACGTCCTCGTCTTCTTGCTGTTTTTGGGTCTCTTCTTCCCGGATCTCATTTCTGGCTTGTTCCCTCATCTTCTTCGCCTCTTTCCTTTCTCTTTCTCTCCTTTCTGCAGCCCTTCTATCTTGCGGACGCATTGCTTTCTTTCCAGCCATTTTAATTTTTTTTTTTTTACGTTAAGACAATAAAGTACAGTAATTATCTTGCATCCTTTGGGCACCTGTTTGGAAGAAAGGAAACATGAGAAACAATTTAAAATTCGTGAAAAAGGTATGCGCGAAACGGGGTTCGAAATCTGATAAATGGGTGTGAATTAAGAATTGGTATTAAGAAACTAATAATCATAATGTTGGATTTACATTATGGGAACGCATCGAAAAATTCGATGCTTGGTGAAACGGTGCTTTGGGATGCTGCAAATTACTGAAATATATTTAACAGAAACTGTAGCTTTAGAATCGTTGCTATACAAAAAAAAAATTTGTCACGGGAGAAACAACCCCCCAATGAAAGAATTATAAAATTTATTTTTTGTTGCTGACACGGTGGCCCAGTGGGTGTTACCGCGGTCTTCTGAGGTGCAACTCGCGGGTTCGAACCCGGCTGCAAACCTTTTTTTTGTTTGCCTCAAAATGCCAACACAATGTTGAGTGACTAACTGTACTGACTAACTGTACTTGATAACTTGAGGAACTTGTTGATAACTTGAATACGAGGTTTTGTGCCGTCAGGTACAGACTGTTGCTGTGGCGAAGGTTATCCTGGCAAAGGTGGAGTTACAATCCTGCGCCCCGATGGCTCTTTGGCACACGAAGATTGATTTTCCGATCATAAACAACAAGCCCTCCTTTGAATCACACACCACATTCGTTCGGTCAGGGTACGTCTTTGGGCCAATTAAGCGTCTGACCAACGTTCCAGAGTGTCTGCCCCATATATCCATCCCCTCTGTGTCTTCCGTCCGGCTTCATCCCTGGAAGTCATTTTTGCATACAATGATTGATGCATCTTCGTTTGGGCCTTGTCAACAAGGTGCTTACATCCCTTCAGTGGGTGCTTGTACAGCTCTTGCCAATGTAAGGGCAGTTGGTGCCACTGTAACACCCACCTCCATAGAGACCACCTTAAACGATGTGCTGGTGGTTTCAGGCGGACGTCGTGCAAGAACGTCCAAAATAATCTGAGAAAAACTCTTTGTGAACTTGTCACGCGTCCCAAAAGTGTCTCCCATCAGAAGCAGGCATGTTTGTTTAGAAAAAATTGTGAGGAGATTTAAAATTACTCAACGCATTTTTCAGGGAAAAAAAAAAGTCTGCCTTAAATTCGGCAAGTTCGATTCCGGGTGGCGGATTTTTTAACCACAGGCCACAAGGCACTTTTTTTGTATAGAGTTGGCGGTTTTGGAAACTTTTGTGTCTGGATTAGAGGTTTTCCCATTTATCTAATATCATTTTCTCTTGTTTTCATTTCATTATTTATTGCTAGTGTCAAAAGAAGTTTGAGTTCTCAACTTCAATTGTTTTTTCTGTTTTCCGAAGGGTCCGCTCATTGACAATAAGTTTGCTGCACCGACTTGGTTGCAGAAGCTGATCATTAGACAAGCAGTCTTTCTTCAAAAGGGACTTCCCCTAGACTATTTTTGTGATTCCGAGTGCATTCAAGCTGTTCCTGTTAAAACGGCTTTCTTAGGCTTTTCAAGTCCAGAAAAGAAATCAGATTACTTTTAAGATTTATTTTTCCTACAATATCATTCTTTTAGCTTTATCACAGGGTTTTTCAGACTTTTACGTTAAAGTTTTGAAAGCCCACCCACCCACCCCCTGTGACGGCGCATGTCCCGCGACCGGGCCTCTCCACGAGGTCCCGACCGGCGGCGCCCCGCTACCCCGTTGTGAATGTATGGAATTCTTTGTCTGTTAGTACTTGCGGCGTAACTCCTTTTTCTCTCTCAGTTCGGATACAATTATGATGGTGCATTATTTATTCTTGCCTTATAAATTCTTAACTTCGTTTCTCTTTATTTCCCTTTCCAAAAGTACAATTAACAACTTAAATGCCGCACGGTTCCCTGAATCATTGCCCTTTGAGTTGAGTCAGATCTTAAATTCTCCAATGAAACACTAAAAGGCAGCTCACTTGCCATCAACACTAGATCCACCCGTTGCCTGGTTGGAACTTCGCAGTCAAATTTTTTCTTCCAGATAACTTCTAACACTTCAGGGAAATCAAAATCAATTAACATTGACATTTTGAATTGAAGAGTGGAAGTGGGTGAGTGGCTGTGAACTGCAGAAGAAGTTCGATAATAACGATAATAACAATAAAACTAATAACAGTACCACTCACGCCGAGTATATAATATGCACGAGGTAAGAGAAGTGGAATAAAATACACACAAAGTAATTTCGGTAGTTTATGTTTTCTTTATCATCGGCGCTGCTTTAGGACATGGTAGCAAATTACCTAAATGGAATTTCAAAATTCCTTGTGAACCAAACACCCTTCCGCTTTGCGGTTTGAAGCTTGGGTGTGTGTGTGGTGAAATAAAGACCATGTACATCAAGTGGTTTCTTCTGTTTATTCGCCCAAGCTTGGTTCCCGGACAGCTGGAATTTCCACAGCCTTCGTTTCTACTTCTTGGAGGTTATCGACTCTCTTTGCTAGTTTGCACTGGGCACAGAATAGGTAGAGCGTTGCCTTTTTCTTTCCTTCAGAGAGCATCAAAGGGATCAGAATGTCACCACCCTCTCCGACAACAGCTTGTCCAGATTGGAGCTTATTGTAAAGCTCTTCAGATCCCAAGCTGCTAAGGGATGAAGGTTCTTCCACTCTCAACACTTCCCTGGGGTGAACAATCAATTCTTTTATGTTTTCCTGGATATGGTCAGCCCCATCAAAATATTCATTCAGCAATGGTGTTTTCTTCAGCTGTCTGTATGCATGGTTCAGAAGCCCTTCAAAGTAGAGTGTTGCCTCTTCAAATGTTTTGGGGTTCATGTTTGCATCACTGCCAAAATATTCAATCAACCACTTCCCAACAAGCTTTGTGTGGTTTTCATTTGCCCATGCCCAAACCAAACTTGGAAATAAGCATTCAACACCATTGGAGAGTTTGTGGAGAGCACCTCTAGTTCTTAATGCATCCTCTGTGGCACTGTTGAGCGACTTTGTGAGAACTGCAGCGAGGTGGTCCTCAACTAATGAAGCAAGACCAGCTGTAAGACCAGCTGCCTTGCGTGCATTTTCCCTATCAAGGAGTGGCTTATTTGCAACAACAGTCTCCATCTTCATTTTTGAAGGGTCCAAAAGCTTCTCTACCTTCTCTACTGTGTATGGTACAACATCAGGCGTCTGTGTGGATGATTGTTTTTCTTTTGGTGAACAAGTAATTTCAATAATCAATCCGAAGGGCTGTACTATGACCAAAACAGAAAAAGTTCGCCTTCAACAACTCGTATAGTTTTTCCCTCTCTTTGTCCAGTTGAGTCTGATAGGCGTCGAGACCGCCTTTCTTATCCTCTCACCCAAGCTTTAAAAGCTGTTTGTTTTTTGTTGAGAGCTTCCCCCTCAATGTCTGCCAGCTGAATGGCTTCAATCGCTGACAATTTCGCATCGATGACAAGTAATCGTTTGTTGTCTCTCTCGCCACCCTGCACATCACTTGGTGTACTCATGGTTTTTGTTGTTGTTTTCTTCGGGAATTCAAATCTGGGTGGGTAAGAAAATTTTAGGCATCTGTTACCATATATGCGTAGCGATACAGAAAGCAAACCTTGTCTTAAGAGATACCACAATAAAATGAAACATAATAGAAAAAGTATTAGGAGGAGGGATGGAGTAGAAGAAATATTCAAACTCCTGTTAAGAAAGAGAGGAACAACAATTCACCTGTTGACACTACATAATTCGCAACACATTCATAAAAAGAACCGGTACTGCCCTGCATCAACTCACAGACAGTTCCAGGAAGGCAATTAAGGCTTGCACAATCATAAGCTGGTGGCAACTTTGCAACACATTCATAAAAAGAACCAGTACTGCCCTGCATCAACTGCTGATTCTACTTCTTTGAGGATCTCATCGCTGTTACCATGTAGGCGATAACGGCCACCTTTGAGAAGTCAGGTTCCTTACGTTTCTGTTTCAAAAATCCAACACGTTTGTGGCAGTTGTGTGCAAACCAAAATTGTTATTATTTTTCGTTACATGGCAACTGTAGAAAATGAAATCAATGCTTTCGTCAACTATATTGATCTGTAACTGAAAGTTACATATCCACTGTTGTTGGAATCACTACTAATTGACTAATTGCCACTACAGCTAGAAACAGATGGGTATCCAGGAATATCTTTGGGTGTGTCGTCATCCGGGGGTGACTGACTTGGATTACGATAGTCAGGCGTATGTGTTGCGTCTTCATAATCTTGTGGGATAACGAGGGTATCGATTCGGATAGAATGAGCTAGGTGGGCATGCAGCACCCTTCGATGGTATTTTGACTGTCCTTCCATGACGACTTCCTCCCTATCACTATCCAACTTGTTAGGTCAGAGTCAGTCACGTGATGGAATGACATATGAAACTTGTCAAACTGGCCACGACTGCTAATTCCATAACCTTCAGCCCCACACAAGAGAATCCAGTTTGAATGGTCATGCGGACTATAGAAAACTGTTGACGCTTCTTCGCAGTCAGCTTTGTTCTTAAGAAGATGGGCAATCGAAACCGGGTTTGGATTCTTGTCTGCATCACCTGACATTCCACAAAAAACGCATTTGTCACCATAAAGGTCTGTGGATTCGTATCGGAGTCGTCATCTGACAGCAACACAGCAAAGGATCAACGGATATGTCCTCTCTCACACAATAAACCATAAATTACACCTTTACAATCTTGAGGCTGTGTTTCAAAAGAGAGTCCACGTTGTTGGCGTGCTGTCCTTAACTTCTTTGAATAGTTCTGTTCAAACTTTCGTCTTGCTTCTTTTAATGAAACTTCGTACTGATCATCTCTACGTTGGTTCTTTTCTAAGATCTTCCGGTCTTTAAATGCAACAGTGTGAACAGAACTTTCATCTTTGGCTCTGCGAACTACTGATTTGGCAATTCCAAACGGTATATGGTCAAGAGCTAAAGATAATTGGGATTTGGGAGGTGAAGTATTTTGGGATAAATTATAATTTTGCATGAGTGTTATTAATAAAGGAAACTGTTAACTCTAAAATGGTTAACTATTTTTTTGGGAAGCTTGACCCTAAAACTGCTTTTTAAAAAATAAAAATGGTAAAATTAAATAAAAATAATGAAAAGAGATTAAAGCTTTCTCAAGAAGGCTAAGGAAACGAAAGGGAAAAAGGTTGTCGGGGGATTATTGAAAGCAGGGGATGAAGGTCGGGTCAGGGCTACTTCCCAGCCACAAAACCTTCATCTTAAAACCCCTGCAGCACTTGATGACTGCTCCTCATCTAATATGGGATCTAACCTACTAGTCCGCAGACGACTACCCTACTGACGGTGTTCCTATTAGTCAGTCAATAGTGTCCATCTACGACAGCGGGTCATCAAATACACAAGATAATAGAAAGAGAAAAAAAAGAGAGAATTGACTAACCCTGTACTGAACAACCATCTCAGAACGGAAGACGGTTGTTGACAATAAATATTTATTGAACATTTTAAAAAATCTTTTTCGTTCTTACAATACTTGTTAAATGCAAAATAAAAAAGTAAACTTAAACTTAATCTTCATTGAAGATCTCGAAATTAATTCGTACTCATATCCCTGAATAAGGTACATAATATTATGTGTCCCAAATTCCAATTAAAATTCATAGTAATTCATCATGGCGGTACATTTGTACTCCGAATCAGCCAAATTATTCAGCACCAATTGGTACTTAGGACTAAGTATACAGCTTTGAATTGTATATACTCTTCTTAGCTGCTACTGCCTCTAAATAAACATTTAAAATCAACCAAATTATTATTGAAAAACACAGTAGAAACGATTATAACTTTAAAACAAATTTCTTCCAAACAAACGAACGATAACCAACCGAAGATACGCCCTTAAAGAAACAGGTAACAAAAGCTACCGTTTAGTTCAAATCCTCACACTTTATGGAGGGATGAGGCGTATAATAAAATATGAAATACAAATCCATGCAATTCATTTATTTTGATACATACTCCACACGAAGGCATGATTGTCCCCCGGGTATATTTATAACTTGATACTAATATTAAATGGAAAGCAACTTGAAACTGGCAAAAACGAGAATAGGGTTCAGCCAAACCTGGTTGCAATAAAAGAAATCAACAGTTGGTATCGATAAAAAACCTCCTGGTAGGGGGAGAATTAATGTGAGATTCCCGATTCCACACTTAGATACATATAAGCACTGTAAATAGTTAGTTAGTTAGTTAGCAAGTCCATCAGACCACCGAGTATCGGTTAGGTAGACACTCAAAGAGTACCGGGTGGCTCTTCTGAGGGTCCCCAATACTGCGGCAGTAGGAAGAACCTAATCCCGGGGGATTATTTTGTTAGTATCAGCACAGGGCATACTAGATCAGGAGACCTAGAAACACTTTGCTTCCACCTTGTCCGGTATACTAGCAGGAAACCACGCAATTAAGTAAACAACAAAAAAAAAAAAAAAAAAAAAAAAAAAAAAAAAAAAAAAAAACTAGTTCTAATCTGAAACACTAAATAAACTTGATATTATGATGAAAAAATAAAACAAAATAAAATAATATAAGATAACATAAAATAAAATAGATGAATTTAATAACTCAGTAAACACAGTTGATGATTTCAGGGATTAATTTTGAATAGTATATCTATGTAACTCCGAGTCGGAGGACCTCGCACCTTGTAGTCGAACCACTTCCGTTCTATCCGCTCATAGTTGGCGTAGTGGATCTTATTGAGCAGATCAGTAAATTGAGTCTTTTCTATACCATTATAGCAGAAAAGCTCAACTGTCCACAGAAAATTGTGTATTTCCTCGATCACCGTGTGATTGTAGGCATTATCGATGGCTTGTAAGACTTCGAGCTTATCTCGAGAAGTGAGTTTCGGAAGGTTAGAGAATTTAACAAGATGCCTCAATAACCACTGTCTCGGCAGGGCCGCACGCAGCGGAAAGCTCTGCAGGTAGCTCTCCAGGTCCTTCAGCATTGCAGCTAGTTTCGGCTGATTCTCTGTGGCAAAGAACGTATGGTGGTGTTGTCCGTCATTTGTCGGGTCATCGCATTGCGGGATGTCCGGGAAGAATTGCTGCACTATGATCCTCGCGCCATTACATCTCGAGAGAAGGTGATGTGCGTCTGTGTCGGTGTGATTACAGAATCGACAGTCAGTAAGACCCAAGGCAGGGAGCTTTACCAGTTCGTGATGACCCGTTCTCACTCGGGCTATAATAATCTCGTCACTTCTTAAAAGGTCCTGATGGAACTTCTGTACCCTACCAGACGATGTTGCCAAGTTGTGGACGTGTCGCGTATCTCGGGAGCGAAGCCATGCTTTTCTGACTTGGTTCACAATTGAACATTGAGCCATTCGGTAGTCAAAGGGAACCTCCGTGAGCGGTATCTCAGATGACGCAGCTTTGGAAGCCAGGCTATCAGCTAACTCATTTCCAATAACACCACAATGAGAAGGTACAAACTGCATCGTAAACGGGCGATTCAGGGTGGAAATCTGGCTGAGAATCTCGTGGTTGGTGCGCGAATGCTGGCAGAGGTACCCCTTGGCCAAGCTACTCAGCGATGACTGGCTGTCGGATATGATGTGTATCCTGCCGTTCGGTAGTTGTGGCGAATTATCGCGGACGATATCCAGAGCCGAGATCAAAGCCCTCTGTTCTGCGTTGTAAATCATCAGAGAGGGGTTATAGCGCTGTAGCTTCGTGTAACATTTATTTCGGAAAACCAAGACCGCAGCATTCCCACAGTGGTAACACCCATCTTTGTCCTCAAAGTAAGAAGCATCTGTATAAACACGTGCAATCGCAGGTGGCAAGGATTCGATTGATGCAAGGGCATAATTTAGGTTGTGCTCTGTGTCTGGTGACTTACGAAAGTCCCTTGAAGGCAGAACCGTGACGTTTGGAGGAGGTTCCCAAGGAGCCTGATGGTGAGGCAGGTAGAATCTGGACTTGACACTGGGCGTCGGGAAGCATTTCGAGAAGTGGGTTGCTGAGGATTCCCAACGTCCTTCCTCCCCCTCTCCATTGAAAAGACTCCAGGTCGGAGCATTCTCTGCGTATCGTTGGTAACGTTCGTAGATGAGAGCCATGGATTTAGCCAGGTGTTGTTTGAATGGTAGGATGTCGGATTCTACTGAAACAGCTTGGACCGAAGCTGATGAAGAGCAACCAGTTAGCTTAAGCATGAGCTTCCTGTGTATGGTTTCTACGCGTTTCCATGAGTCTCGGCGGAGATAGGGTGCATATGCTGCAAGTCCGTGGTAAGCTCTCGCTAGTACAAGGCCGTTAACAAGTTGCCTTAGCACTTCAGTTTTAATTTCGAAAGATGAGATCATCTTCAAGAGACCAATTCCCCGTTTCATAGTGCTAGTCACCTTATTCAGCTGGGGTTCGAATGTCAGTCTATCGTCAATCAGCACACCCAGGTAGCGAGCATGTTCAACACGGCGAATAGGTATTGCTGTAAAAATGTCAAGCTTCTTCTTGCCAACCCTGCTGCGAAAATCGGTTCGAGTTGATACGTCTCTCCCATTCACTGTCAAGGGAAAGACGGGACCACTTTCCAAATTTAACTGAGCGCCAGGACCTTCGTCTAATTTGTCCAACAAGAGCGACGGTTGGGAGAAGGATTCTAGTCTTTTCGTTGATGGTAGGTACAGCCTAGGGAATCTGCAGAGACCCTTGCCGGAGTCAAATCGAGTGCCGATCGCCAGGAATTCGGTCTTGGCCTGCGACAAACTCATGTTCGAGTCAGAGAGCCAGCTTTCTACCTGTCCAATCGCTTCATTGGCCTTGGTTTCAAGGTCTCCAATCTTATTGCTGCTCACAAATACTGAGAGGTCATCAGCGTAGAGCAGTTTAATGTCTGCTTTCGTGACAGACTGCGGGAGTGTGTCGACGTACAGCCTGAAAAGGAGAGGTCCCAGAATACTACCCTGCGGTACCCCCTTATTACAACCAATATCCTTCGAGTATGTTTTTCCATAAAGAAGCCGCGCTGAACGGTTCGAAAGGAAGTCCACTAACCATCGTACATATGGTTTGGGCAACAGCGGGATAAGTCTTTCTACTAATATACGATGGCTTACGTTGTCGAAAGCTCCGGAGATATCAAAGAAGAGTAATACGCCACATTTTTCGAAGTCTTGTCTGGTTTCCGACGCAGCGTTAGCCAAGATCGCAATATTTTCATCCGTAGTTCTGCCAGGAACAAAGCCTGACTGATTGGGGTCTAAGCTCCCCTCCAATAGGTGTTCCAATCGGCGAAGGATAAGAGCTTCAATGAATTTTGCAACAATAGAAGTCATTGAAATAGGGCGGTACGAAGAAGGTTCTGAGGGGTCTTTTCCATTGCCTTTGAGAAAAGGAATGACGTTTGCCTTTTTGAAACACTCGGGGAGGATACCTCGTCTTAGAGACCAGTTGGCTATACGAAGGAGTACCAAAATCATTTGCGGTCCCAGATGTAGAAGCATGTTATTCGAGATGGAGTCCGGTCCTGCACTGTTTGTTCTCTTGAGGGAACTGAACACAGCCCGGGCTTCTTCCTGCGAGAAAGGACTACACTCCGGAGTTTCATAGTCACCAGGTTTTACCTTTGGAGCTTCTGGCCTAGTACTGTCAGAGCCGCTTGGGAAGAAACGGCTTATAAGCGACGTCATTGGAGCTCGTGGTGTTGGAAGTGCCGTCTTATCACCCCTGAGTTCCCGTATTTTTCTGTAGGTCCACGAGAAGCCCTTATCACAACCTTGGGAGGCTACTTGGCTGGGGGATAGAGGAGCTAGGATACGTTCCCTTCCCTTGTGTCGAGGCTTGCACCACTTGTTGGGTAGCTTGGCGATTGCTACTTTTTCTACCGTATGGACAAAGTTGTTTGAGAGTTTCTTCAAGGATTTTATCTTTAATAGTCGTGTTGTGTGTGATTCCAATGTATCAGAAAAGGCTGTCCAGTGTGCATCTTGGAACTGATTGAGGAGCCATTTGCGGTGTGGTGGTGAGTTGCTAAAGTTTGAGAAAGTCGTGATATCGAAGTCCGCTAAGATAGGTGTATGATCCGACATTAGTGCGTCAGGGTCATATTGGCAAACGCTCAGACATTTATGCTGAGGAGAGTGTAAGACCAGATCGGGGGTTGTACCGTGTTTCGGAATCGTCGGTTTGAGCTGAACTAACTCCAATCCATTGTCATTTATCCAGTCAAAGACCGTTGAGCCTGCTGATTTTGTAGGGACTTTCTGTGACCAGGATTCATGATGGGCGTTAAAGTCACCAAAAGCCATGTCACCTAGATCGTATGATGATGGAAGGCGTGAAACACCGGGTGGAATATATATATTCTTAAAAGTTATGGAACCTATTGTTGAAGCGAGGCTGAATTCCAGCGCCTCAATGTCGGAGGATCCAGATGATACGTCGTTGTTGTGAGAGATCTTTAAACCATTTCTGAAATACGTCAGTAGGCCACCACCCCGGCTCTTGGAGACTGTCTTCCTGTCTCTCCTAATGTACGAGTACCCATCCATATGTAAAAGATCACTGTTGTTCTTATTCAGCCAGGTCTCCTGCAGGTTTATTATATCAGGGTTTGTTGCGTTAACGATGGACTCTAAGGCTGCTCTAGTGTTAGTAAGCGACCTTAGATTCCAGGATAAAATTCTCAGAGGACCCGGGTTTTGTTCTATCCCCGATCGGATTAGGAGCTGCCTCGCGGTGACCGTCAGATGGAAATCCCTGCTGGGATGTGGTTGGGGATGTCGTTGCTATTGCTTTGACATAGAACTCCGGTGAGGCGTCCTACCCCGTGATCTGCTGGGGGTATTCGTTCTGTCCCCGTAGGGAGAGAAGGAGTCTTGTAGCTGCTTTGCCACCTCTGATTCCTGTCCCAGGACTGATTTAGACCTGATTCTGTTCAGCATCGTCTTGTTGGATGCTTTCTTCGGAGGTGCCTTCGTGACTGGTGCTGTTGTGACTTCAGCAGTTGGAGGCTGTGCCGGCTTACCGTGCACCGGAGGTTTCATGTTCTGAGGTGGCACTTCAGTTGTTTCCGCAAGAGGAGACCCTTCCGGCGATGAGGACTGTTGAAGAACAGTGTGTTCGATCGAGAGTTTCTGCTCGTGCATTTGGTTAAGCCGAGCTAACAACTCCGATATTCTTCGTGACAGGTTAGCCACTTCGTCGGTGAGTCGGGAGTTCTGTTCCTGCATTTTAACTTGCTGTTTCAGAAGATCTTGGATGCGAGCGTCTCTGTCTTCTAATGACGCCTGTGTCCGTGCTGACTGGTCCTTCTGTTGTTGATCTTGACGAGCCATGAGATCCGAGGCCTGTTCTGTTAAGCCCGTCACTTTGTCGGTTAGGTGGCCGTTCTGGACCTGCATCTGTCGCTGTTGTTTGAGAAGTTCTCCGATTCGAGTGTCCTTAGCGGAGTCGGATGGGGACGTAGTGTCAGTTGGGGTGCTGTTGTCCGGTGAAGGAGCAGAGTCATCTGGTGAGCTATCATCTATTGTTGAAGTAGGGAGCGATGGATATTCCGCTTCGTTACGTGGTGGCGGTTCTCGTTTGGACTCTCGGTTTATAGTCAGGAGGCCATGTCCCTTGCAGTGAACGGTGGAGAAGGTCGGTTCTTCTAGTGATTTCACTACAAAGAAACCTCTGCTACCCTTCTTCCTGTGGTGAGTCGCTGTGTCTACAATCCAACCCTGTCCACCTAGAATCTTGATGAGGTCTGTAGTGCTGATCCTATGGAGAGAGGGACCTGTTATGAAGTAGCGGGTACCCGGTGTTGGAGGAGGCATGGCTAGTTGTCCCAGAGTCTTACGTGTATCTAGTTCCCTTCCCGGGTAAGTAACTAAACCAAGCTTCTTCGTTCCACGAAGAAGGATGACTGCCGCGTCGCAATAATCTGCAGCCTTGCGGGCAGTATTTAAGTCTGCTGTGTCCAGTCTGATCACGACTGTTTTCGGTAGGTCTTCTTGTATGTGTCTCGAAGCAGAGATAAAGAAGCCCTTGTGTTCCGCTGGAACGTGCGCTTGCAGGCGGTGAACTGCATCAGTAGGTATACGAAGGTTCACCGATGACACCTTCGGGGTGCGGACTTTAGATGCCCATATCTGGTGACGGTCTATGGGAGAGAAAGAGTGGTTCTTCGCAAAGTCGTTGTAGATCTTCAAGGCCGCTGCAGATAGATCCGAGGTTGAGAGTGCTTCGGTCTCACCGTGTCCAGAGTGGTAGTTCAGTTGAACCACTCCGTTCGATACAGGATCCCCGCCCGAACGGACTAAAAGTTTGGCTATGGAGCCTGAGATTGTCGTTGCGTAGGCCTTGCGGACTACCGTCTTACCATCTAAGAGCAAAGGTACTTGAATAAGGGTACCTTTACCCGGGTCTTCAGTTGTAATTGCCGTTAAACGGCCTGTGTTGCTTCGTCGTTGGAGTTGTGGTATCTGGTCTGTCGGTAACAGAAATACAGCCGAAGCCACTGCAGGGTTGTTGATGACTTCACAGCCATCTTTGACCTTAAGGTCCCAATCCTCGTCGCGGAGTTGAGCCTTCCCCCACGGTTTTGCTGGTTTTAGTTGTCTGGACACTACTGTTGCCCATGACGAGTTCTTCTTCGTATCTTCAGAACCCGTCTGCCTCGGTGTTTTCGACTTTGGTCTCGGTGATGGAGCCGTTCTCGGTGGAGCTGCCTTCGGTCTCGACACTGATGGCGGCGGAGGTTGCTTGTTCCTGCCATCTTGCGTGTTAGCTACCATGCTTAGCAGGGCGCTTAACAAGGTCTTCAACTGGACCCTCTTCTTTTTCATTGTTTTTTTGGAGATGTTACTGAGGGGAGACGCACCTTACTGCTCTTTCACCGTATTGTTTGGATCGAGATCAATAAAGTACAGAAACTGTAGCTTTAGAATCGTTGGTACACTGGGTTAACGGACGATGAACAATCGGAAATGAAAAATAATCAAGTCAAGTTTGAGGGGATTCATCTTGAGTGTAGGTGCGTCTGTGTGAAAGAAGAATAAATCTGAGGATTCCACATAGTAGCAAAACATAACAGGTAGCACTAGGGAGTTGAGGAATGGGGGAATAAACAAACACCCTACGGTAGAAAGTCTAAAAGAGATGGTAGAAAGTCTAAAAGAGGAAGCGGGGGATGTACAGTGGTATAAAATTAGACAGGTGACGGTGATAAATATATACATCAATATAGATGTGTATGTAGGCAAGATTCGTATTTTCTACAACCTATTTGCTTTCATCGAAAAACTATTAGAAGTACAGATTAAATGCGTTGTTTTCGGTGATAATCTCGTTACGTCGTGCATTCAGATATAGCTTCAGATTCTCAGGATCCGGGTGTTTAATTTTAACAGTGTAGTGATTCTCTGATATACGAGTTGGATTGCGAAGACGACGTGAGTGTACATCTGATCCAGGATAGGCATACAAAACATGCAGAGTTATACGTTCATTGGTGTTATTATCATCGTCAATCATGAAAAATGTGACACCAGTTACATTACCACCCCCACGACCATCATACATCTGATGGTGATTTGCATCTAAGATCAAGCGATTGTTTGTCTCTTGATGGGTACAACTCCCCTCCCGTTCGTTCTTTAATATGAGCCCACTCCGCTTTACACTGACCTATTTTGAACATGTCCGGATTTATAGGTGACTCGTTCTCAATGTCCTCTGTTGTAAGTTTTGATGTACTCTCCGCAGTTGTTTCTGATTGAGCAGCATCTATTGCGTCCCAGTTTCTACGTTTGGGGAAACCACTACTATCGTAGCGGTCTTTGAATATTTGGCGCCCAAGGGATTCGTTGGACTCTAACACTTCGAATCTCAACGGCAGCTCTTCATTGTATCTTCTAACCAGATCCCTTATAGCAACCAACATCTTTGATGCTTTGTTACCGTTCCGGAAGTGCAACTTGACTCGTAAACCTGTGTCCGATTTGATTGCCTCACCTTCCGCAACATTGTAACTGATATCGCATGGTTCGTAGGCCAGATTGTTCTCTGCTAACATATACAGTGTTTTTCGCAATTCCCGCATGCGAGCTCCATTTGGTATCAAGCAGTCCACCTTGTAAATGCGTTCAGTCTGTTGTAACTTAATCGGTGATGTTTCGTCACTACCACCATCCCTGCTGCGCTTGTCCCGGTTTGGTGATCCAATGCTGAGTGCAGATATCTGTTTTGACAGGTAATCCCCACTAGTCAAATGTGCAAGTGCTTCCTTTGCTTCGGCGATGTTTTGTGTAACCATATCCTTAAGGATCTCAGCTTTCATGGATTCATCTGAGTTTGGTTTGGTTTTCATTGTGAATATCAAATTCATTAGTTCCCCCTGCCATTTCTCTATCTTTGCATCCAATCTCAGCTTTTCCTCATTTGCTTTGGCCTCGGCAATGTTTGCTTCTAACAGCATAACTTCTTGTTCAAGAGCTGCAATCGTATTGTATACATCGAGAGCTCGCTTCTCATCTCTATTGAGGTTTCCTTCATCAAATGCTTCCTTCACTAACAAATTTTCCTCAACCTTAGGATTTAAGGCGAGGGTGATTAACTTCTTCTTATCCAACTCAGCTTTTTTCTTTCCAAGATTCGCCTGCCATTTCGCGATCTTCTCCTCCAATCTCAGCTTTTCCCCACTTGCTTCCCTTGCCAACTGTAACACGATACTTTGTTCTTCCATATTTTTTGTGGATCTCTGGGGGAGGATTATATGTAAGTAATTTACATTAACGGAAGAAATCATCTCTTGCGGTACGCCCTTGCGATACGAACCGACGATACAAATCGGCGCTATGTACTGAGACACCTATCAATCTGTTAAGTTGGGAAAAAACAATATTTAAAACACATCACAAATACAGGACAATTCACAATACTCCCATTTCACAAGCACTTCACAGCACTCTACCATTCCTCCTACCACTCACAAACATACCATCACCAAAGATAAGACTTCGCCGTCTCCGCAGCGACCTTGGCCGCAAACACTGGTGCACGCAACGCATTTGTTGTTTTGTCGACTGGATTTAAAAAAAAAGCTCCAGAAAAAAGCTCCAAAAAAAAAAGAAAAAACTCCAGAATAATAATAAATAAATAAAAATCTAGAATTTCTATCTAGATTTTTAACCGACCCAGAGCAAAATAATATTTATATGCACTTCCATCTATGATTAAGGTTGAAAATAAAAAAAACAATAAATGAAATAAAAATAACCTTAATAAAAGAATTAAGAATAAAATGAGCAGATCAACTTTAAAGAAGACTGAATGTGAATGTGGCGTTGTTTACAACAAGTACACAAAGGACAACAAACAAACATAAGCTGGTTGTGCTTCAGTTGAGCCGCCATATCAGCGTAAGAGTTGGCCCGAGGGCGCTGGTCGGTGGAATCTCTACCGCTGCGGCGTTCGCGATCTTTGTTGGATTTACCCAGTTTATCTCTAAGTTTCTGATTTGCTTCTTTCTCCGCGGCCAGTTCCCTTCGTAATCCATCTATGGTAAGGTTGAGCGTCTGCAGTTGCTGCATGATCTCAGCATTGGAAGGCTCAGAGGGCTGACTAGGGAGTTGTAAAGGGGTTCCAATCGGCGTGTCAATAGGTGTTTTGTAACACTGGCTGTTATTATCCATTGCCACATCCCCATCCGACTTTCCCAAGGCCGGGAAATCTTTCTGCGTTGGAAGTGTTGAAGACACAGCATTCACTGTGATGAAGAAGTCATCAGCCCACAGGACCGAGCTGGGAGGCGACGTCCGTGCCACTACTATACGATGACTAGACCTCATGTTCGTCTTCGAATTTTTCCTGCTGAAGTGGGTGCAGGTCGAAATTTCCCAACCATGGCTTTGGAGCCAACTATGGCTTTTACAGATTTGCCATAGTTGGCTCCGAGAAAGGCGGCCCACATGATCACCACGAAGTAAGAGAAGTGGAATAAAATACACACAAAGTAATTTCAGTAGTTTATGTTTTCTTTATTATCACTCACACTGCTTTAGGACATGGTAGCAAATTACCTAAATGGAATTTCAAGGCCTGTGTAAGTGCATCATTAGCAATGACTTGCATCTTCTTTTGAAGTACAGTCGGCGGTGCCAATTGTGATAACACTGGTGATAGTAGTACTGGTAATGGCGGACGCGGTATCTTCACCATCAGCAATATGTACAGGGTCGGTATATTATCCTGGCATATCTTTGGTGGTGATACGGCCCTTATCTCTATCTTATTGACTTTTCCCGGTGTTAGTTTTTGTTGTGGAATTCTCCTTTGCTGGTGACTCTGTTATTGCCAGTGCAGACAAGTCTATTGGAGGAATATCTTTCGTTGTTTTCATTACAACGTGGTATTCATATTCCTTCAACAGATACTTCGTCATGATATCTTCTATCCCATTACAATCTGGATTTGGATTGATTATATCAAATCCCTTGTATTTAGAATTTAAAGACGATGTAATGTGTGTAGGATGCTCTACGTGACACTATGATGTATGGAATGACAATAATTTCTTGTTCTGTTGGACCTTCTGTGATTGTTTTCAGCTGTTCATGGGTTGTCACATGTGTTACTTCTAGTCCCAGATATATTCTTATTGTTTCATAAATAACTATCTGATGAAACCAACCATCTGGGTTAAATAAGAACATCAAGTTCTCTCCAATTAACTTAAGCTCTTGCTCTGCGAGTCGGAATTGAATCTTAAACATCTTCGATATTCTGATACTTTCAGTTTTGAGGTGATCTGCTATGAAGTTAACAGTTGCCCAGCCACATTCCCCACTATGAAGTCCTTCTGCTGGTTGTGTGTGCATCGTAATAGGGAATTTATTAAGACTGTGGGGGGGAACAAGAAATGTGTGAGGGATCGAAAACATAAAGCTGATATCAAACTCATGAAGGGGAATATCAGGCATGCACTCGATCCTACAAACCTGAATCCATTAGACTCGCCGGGCTACACACATGCTCTCTGTTCCAATATTTGGATTGAAAATCTAAGCTGAGAACATACATGGAAAGTAAGCAAATTTATTTTCAACTAAATATATACAATGACTGGTAACAACAACAGAGTCCAAGCCTCAGGGAATGCAAGTGTCACAATGACGAATGGTATATCAACCGATGCTGACATAGCTTGCCGATTCATATGCATTATTAGAAATCTCTTTGCAGCATGCAGTAGCTTGTAGCCTAATTGGTCTATATCCAGTATTCCCTTTTTCATCTTGTTATTCATCCTCCTTCTACTGCCTCGCAGATCCTTTAAAACTGGAACAACTAAAGCTAAAATTGTTTGCACCTGGTCCAAATGAATGTTAATTTAATAAAAAGCAAATTTTGATGTACCACAGCACAACTTGCGAGGGATAAAAAATGTTCTTCGGGTAGTGGGTAGAGTAAATAATTTTTTACTTTTTTTTTAGCTGGTAGTTCTGTTTTGAAAACAATCATCCAAACACACAAAGGGGATTGACTTAATAATCAATAACAGGGATGGCTGAACAAACATCAAACTTAAAACTTCACCCCAAGTAAACTGGCTGTACTCAGTGTACCTTCATAAAAATCTATTGGGACTTCCTTTCTCAGATGGGCTGGTGGGTTTAATCTCGTGTAAATTGGAGAATAGTTTTCTTCAAAAAAGGAACGTAGAGAAGGTATTCTATTAGTGTTGGGTCGTTGACATATAACGATGACTAAAACACATTGCGTTTCCACATACTCAAATGGTTCAGCTACTACTGCTGTCACTAATTCTGGGGTGAGGGCGTTCAAATCCTTTAACACTTGGATCGGTCCATCCCTTGCGGACAGAGTCACCAGCCAAACGAGCGTTCTTCAATTCAGGAACATTGAAACTGTCTTTCTTATAGGGAAGAACATAGATGACAACGTGTTTCATTGTGGTGTATGTTTCCTCGACATTTTTCAGAAGTTTTGTAATGTCCCCGTGATGGAAGTCTAGTGAGTCGTGACCACTATCAGAAACAGTTGTCTGCAGCATGAATAGATCTGCATTCTGTTTGCCAGATTTTGATTTTCCATTGACTTTCTTAATGCAGAAGAAGTCCAATCCATGGAAGTTCGCTTTTGTTGGTTTGTATAGGATGTCATTGGTGGGTTCATCATCAAAGGTGTAGCTTGAACCTGGCAAGCTTTCGAGTACTTTTACCTGACTGCTAACTTCATACTTAACTACCATCTCAGATTCTTTTTTTATAAAATCACGGTAAAACATTGCCTCAAAGAAGCGTCCCTTTGTCCCCTGATCAGTGAGACCCGTGACATAGGTTGCGATATTGTCTCGTTCATGCTGCACAGCATTGGCTACACACATTTTAAAGACCATGTCGCTGATAAACGTACAACCCTCAGACTCGTCGAGTGCAACAAGCCTATGAACAAACTTAGTGGTTGTTGATGGAAGTTTCCCAGTCAGAACATTTTCGATAAATCCGATTGTAGCATCTTTCATTGCTTCATTAATTTTGCAGAGTGCATCTTGCTTTTTAAATGAAAGAAGTCGAAGAACCCCACCAAAGTCCTCAAACTTCGTTCTTAGCTCTTCCTTCTTTTTTTCTTCAGTTGTTGCCTCCAGCTCAAAGGTATCAAGGGGAAGCTTTAATATTTCATCATATTGCCACAGAGGTAAGCATGAACCTTGCTCACTATTCACCTTCATGACCTCACTTCCACCTTGGAATCGTGAGGGTGAACCAGCAAGAATGAGCAATTCCATTCCTTGGAGTTGCTTATCAGGTATGGGTAATCTCTCCGGCATTTCAAACACACCGAATCTTCCTTTTGATGGTCCACAAAATACATCCCCATCATAGTCTACACAACTGATAGTGAATTGATTTTCAATTCTTGTAATCTCGTAAACCTTCTGAACACCATCAGAAAAGAGAATGGTTTTGAATTCCGAGAATACTTTCTCCCGCACCCACTGTAACAGTATCCAGAACCGGAAGGCTGTTTTGCCAATGCCCGGGGTGCCAGTGATTTTGTACACTGGAACAGTGTTAGTTTTCTCCTCCAAATCCTCTTTTATCTTCGTCCAAGCCTTAACATAGCACTCGCGTTGCAGCAGAAATTTAGCCTCCTTCCACACAAGCTCGCCAACATCATCTTTGACCTCTAGTGTTGTTAGTCCGTTAGCATCTGTAGATGAATTTGCCATTGCATCCAATAGTTTTTTCATGTTGCTTACACCATATTCAAGTTTCTGTCTTTTAGTGCCATCCTCGCGTTCGTTGTCGTTGTGTGTTTTCTGTGTTGGTTTGTGAAGACAAGTCTCTCTGAGTCTAACTGTAACAGTAACTTCAACTGCAAAAAAACAATCATTCAGAAGCATATCGGTGGTTGAACAATAAGTGACAAAGGGGACAGATCGCCCCTTGTCCGGTAATCAGTAACGCTCGACTGCAAGAGAACAAATCAATCTGAAGGGCTGTCAGTGACCAATACAAAAAAAGGACGGGACCCGTTCAGACAGGTGACCCCGAAATGCGTTAAACAAAAGTAAAAGGTATACCTCAGAAGATTTCTTCAACAAGTCAATATAGCTTTTCTCATTCTCCTTCAGTTCCGCTAAGTTCGTGTTCAAGTTGTCGTAATCTTCCTTCTGGATTGTTTCTTTAGATGTTAGGTCGGTGTTCTCCAGTATTTTTATCCTAATGTTGCGAATGCCATCGAGTTCCCCTAATTCTTTTTCGATCGTTTTAATCTTCGTTCTCGTCTCCCTCAAGTACGTTATGATTTCGTCATTCTGTGTAGCAACTGGGACTTCATTTGGTGTAGATGTCATTGGATTTTTGGGGGGTGGGGTGTTGTCTGTGGGGAAATAAATTACTAAAACTGTATTAAAAATCGACTAATCGGTGGATACTATATTTGAGTTTGAAATGTGTGTCCCGCTCTCCAGGGTCCCGCTCTCCAGGGTCCCGCTCTCCAGGGTCCTGTATCATATATTGTTGTGGTATAAAAACTGCAATCTTAAAAAACCTGGTGAATTCATAAATTCCTATTCCTTCACTAAACAGAATTCCAAGGAGTGAACTATGTTTTCCGACATAAACCAGACTAAACTTCTTACCAAATGTGTCACCATCACTTTTGATGTCCCTTTTTCAGGGATGAAATAGAAAATTAGTGAAAAATAGAGTCGAGGCCAGAAGGTAAAAATAGAAAATAAAGTCGAGACCAAAGGACAAAACAGAACAATAGTGTCGAGGCTAAAGACACCTCATCGCCCCATCGATCAGATGTTTCCTGTCAATCATAAGTGTGGCCCGTGTAAAGTGAAATACATGTGAATTAATTGTCAGTATCTGAGATTCTAATTTAACCCATTATGGACGGGGGTAAACCGGCTTTTTGACTTTTTTTGAAAAAAGAGCAAACGGGGAAAAGGGGTAGGGGGGGCTCGGAAAGGTGATGTGACAAAGTGAACCGCCATTGCCTGCCGGTTAAAAATACACACACATTCACCACCTAAAGGGTGAACAGAATAAAAGAAAACACCACCAAAGACAAAAATAAGCTCAGTTCTTATGACTCCTTGCGCCTCTTCAATTTTGATGTTGTTGCGGGTGCAGAGGTCTTCCTCTCAATACAATCTTCCCAGATAGCACCTCCCGACACAGAGGTGGTGGTATGGGATGCAAATGCCCTCCCCTTTGTAAGGTTGAAGTGGCATTTGCCAAAACAGGGTATAGGACACATAAAAACCTTACACCCTGGGCATCCATAAATAGTCCTCACTCGAGTTTTGTGATACTTACATTGTCTAGCAGCACCAAGTGTGGCTGGATAGTGCCCAGTGGTGTTGAATATGCATGGGAAGTGCGAATCTGAGTCAATAGTAGATGTGGTATTGGTTGTCTTGTCTCTCGATGTCCCGTCACTGACGAGTTGCATAGCGAGCCCCTCTACAAACCATAGTATCCTTACCGCATTTCTTTTGAAACTTTCAGCAAGTAGTCGAAAACCTTTAGATGCCATCGTTTAGTTCGAAGGTTTCTGTTCGCCCTTGCCTTCACACTATCCATCAGGTCAACACCTCCCATCGTCTTGTTGTACCTGTCTACCTGCACCGGTAGTTTGATCGGCACTTTTACTTTTTTATTTTTCTTCTTAACCCGCGAAGTACATCGACATACTGCTCACTTAAGGGAGAGTACTGAAAAGATGCACATCCTTTGAGCCCCTCCACTTTATATGGTGGATGCCGTGTTGTGACTGAAGGTAAGAAGCAGTAAAATTCTTCGGTCTTTCTTTCACGTCCTCTTTGCTCAGTCGCCCAGGGTCCAGGGTAGCCTTCGGTTTTGTAACATCAGGAACTCCCTTTCTGTTCCGTCGGACTGTTCCAACACAGTGGAACCCTTTCATCAACATCGAAACAAAGAGTGTGTATGACGAATAAAAATTGCCAAACGCCACCCAATGTCCTCTTGTTCTTATAAGGTTTAACAAGACTATGAACATAAGAAGCAGGACTGCGTTTGTTAGCAGTGTGGAAAATTACATTCAATATGTAGCCTGCCGCTGACCCCGCAAGCACATACAGCTTCATTCTGTATCTGCTACGCTTTCTGGGTTCGTAGACTCTCAATGTTTTGCTTGTAACTGAAGAACCATTAAAATGTGCAATCTCAGAAAGCATTTCAGTTCACCAACTTCTAGTGACTTCAGAGACTTCTTTTTGTCAATCGAGTAGGCAAGGGTGTGTCGAATAATCATTTTTAGCAAGTGGTAAAAAATTGATTATTAGTTTTAAATTTCATGAATGAAAACACAGCAAACCACGCCATCCCACCCAAGATTCGTCGCGAAACGGCCTATTTTCCCCTTAGCGAAAATAAAATTTCAAAATAACCACTGTAGTGGACCCCCCATCCTTAATGGGTTAACTTCAAAAACCTATCACAGCTTCTCAACTGAGTCAATGTAACCCAAGTCATCGTAAACTGTTTGCATTGTTGCGTTGGTCAATTAATTAAGTTTTCTTTTCACAAATGCATATATATTGAAATGGCGAAACTAACTGACAACCAGCTACACCGTGTAGCAACCACGCGAGGAGACCGCTTGACATTACAAGTTCTTGTTGACAGTGGTCCCCATAAGGTTCCACAAAGAGAACTGGATGCACATAGGATCAGGAAGAGCAGGGGCAAGACTGTCCGCATCGATCTGGATGTCAACACAGCTAGGGGCGAGGGTTTCCTCGGAACTATCCTTGGGGGAATCAAGAAGGTTGCGAGATCAGTTGTGAAACCTGTAGTTAAGACATTGGCCAACAAAGTTATAGATAAAGTACTTGGGGAGGGCATTATTGTACCCGAGGGTCATCACTCTCGGTCTGGTTTAAAAAAAAGAACATAAAAGCTGAACCACTCTTCGGATATCAAATTGAGGACTACCTAAAAGAAGTTGACAAACACTCTCTGGGATATTCATGCGGGATGAGATACCCGCTCAGCTTGAAGAGGCTACCTCATCAACCTAGACTCATCTGATCAAAACGGTACCCACTGAACTGGACTCATCGTAACACATCCCGATTCAATCTACTTTGACTCATTTGGTATGCCCCCACCTGAAGAACTAAGGATTAAACCACTGGTGTACAGTACAACTCAGATACAAGACCTCACATCATCGGATACTATGTGATAGACTTCTTCAAAACTGTCCACAATACCGACTCCTACTACAACTTCATATTTAATAAATACGGGGGGTCACCTGACGATAATGAAAAAATGATAAGGGGAGCTAGCATACAAGAATGGCTCGTGTCAAAGCTAGGAAACAAGGAACTGCATCTTCCGGTACTAACGAAGAAGGGGATAGAGAAGGCTTCTTTTGCAGGACCAAACACAAATCTGGAAAAGAGAGTTAAGAACCTTGATGTAAACATAACCCGCTCGCTCGAGGCACCACAGCTCACTTGTGGTAACGTTTAGGTAAGCAACTGTTTTCTTTCAATGCAGCAGTTTTATTTTGGCCTTGCATTTCATCACATAAGCATCCAATCATACAAAGGGAAATTGACCTAAATAATCAATAACTGGGATGACTGAAATGACTTGAAATTTACTCGCATTGGACATCGAACTTAAAACTTCACCCAGAAAAACTGGTTGGGGGAGATCAATCATGCATACCGACCAATCTATTGGACTTCTTTTTTTGTTTTTTGGGATGCCGAGTGGGTTAATTCTGAGAAATTCAGCATAGAAATGGTTTTCATTAAGTAAAGAAACATGGAGACAGTATTTTGTTAAACATTGACACACATACCAATGACCAAAACAAATTGCGTTCTTCCCTGATCTGTTCTGGGTATCACAAGTCCTCAGCCATGTGACTATTGGGTGACTGAGAAAGGTCCGCCGCATCTCGGTAATTCCATGTATCACGAGCATTTTCCATATCTATTGAGTTATTAGCAATGCCGCGAGCTAAATGTGAGTGCAGTATACGTTTATGTGGAGCTGTCGGGATCGTAATTCTTGAACCATGCCACTTGGAACCGACAACAATCCATTGAGTGTTATCGGCATCCTTGACATGTTGAAATCCCATCCGAAAGTTGTCAAAATTGTGGTGACAGGTGTTTTTTTCACCATCAGTACCACACAGCACAAAGGCATTTGCAGCATCCCACTGAAACCCATTTTCCTCCGCGAGTTCCTTATTGAAAATTATGTGGGTGACAGTAGGTTTTGCAGTAGCTCGCTCCCCACAAACAACGCACTCATTGTTGCACTTATCTTGGATGTCCTTTTTGAAATTATCAGAGAGGTTTGTTGTTGACTGAGATCCTCCTCGGTTAAATAATTCGGCTTCCGGATATTTCTGTATGTAATAATATTTCGCATAAGCTGGTAGATCTCCAAGGGATACCTGTAGTAATATTTAATTTAACTCTCGGCAGGTGTTTTCTGTGTATTGGATTTTAGATGACACCCTTTTGTTAGTTTAGATATTTAAAGAACAAATCAATCCAAAGGGCTGTCGGTGACCAATACAAAAAAAGGTTGGACCCGATCAGACAGGTTTACCAAAATGCGTTAAAAGAAAAAAGTAAAATGTATACCTCAGTAGCATTCTCTAACAAGCCGATGTAACTGCTCTTGTCAGCCTTCAGGTTCTTTAAGTCGGTGTTGAGCTCTTGCAGATAGTTGTCGAGACCACCTCTTTTGGCATCTATCCAATTTTTACATCCGTTTTGTTTATCAGTGAGAGCTTTTGCATTGAATTCTGCTTGTTGGATCACAACGATCTCCTTAGTGATCTTCGTTATCGTCTTCCCCAAGAATAATACTAATTCCGTCTTTCTCTGCATCTATCACAGCAGGCTGAACATCAGATGGTGAGCCGGACATTGTTTTTGTGTTGTTGTTGTTTTCTTGGGGGTGAAACTTTGACAATGTAGAAACAGTAACAACTTTAGGTATTAAAGAAAACAAAATTAATATCAAGTACTCGACCGAAAAATATTTGTAGTTGTTAATCAAAGAAAATTACTCTCCTCCGAATCTCCTCCGAATCCTGACTGTCCAGACTACAATCCGAATCAACCTTTTTTGTTGTTTTTAGTTGCGATATGTTGCGATAACATACAACAGTTATGACACGACGCTCACCAGCAATCCAAATCAGCGCCTTGTCAGAATCCCGCTGAAGGAGCTTGTCGCTACGAGTGCAATCCACTCCACTTGGCTATAATATAGGTTATTTACTTAAATAATCTATGACCGCACCAGACCCCCAGCAGGTTATAAAAAAGAATTATTTCGCTCAATTCGACAGGTGTTAATATTATATTCCAATGTGTTCCTCTCTCTCTCTCTTATTATCGAGTAGACGATTACCATCTAATGATTACTATTCCTGTAATAATAATTAGTAGATCAGCAGCATTGCAACAACCAGTCAAGGAAATGAAAGAATGAAATTGTGTGAAGGGAACTGGAAGAGAGGGACACGTGATGTGGCTGCTGGAGAGCACAGACGGGGAGTGGGTAAGGAAAAAAAAAAGAAAAATTAAGGAAAAAAAACGGATGATTGGAACTGAGAAGGGCACAAGACGCCCCACATTCCTCAATTTAATTTTTTTTCATTTTTCTTCTTTGTTTGCTTTTATTTATTTTTATTCATTTTTTTGTTTTTTTGTTAAATTATTGTACGAGAATCAATCAGTGCAGACTGACCACAACAGGCAACTAGGTAACTGCTCAAGTTGATTTCCTCACTCTTCGACTTGCACACAAAGAAATTAAAATAGTTTTCTTTGAGAGAGACCTTCACACAGTAGTTTGGGTGGTGCTGGAGGGGAGAAGAATAGAAAAAGGAAGTGAAGTGGAAATGTGATACGATAAGCAACAATGGAAGCTTGCAGCGGGAGGTGGGAGGAACAATGCAACAAAAAAAAATACCAAAAAAAAGAAAAAAAAGAGTGGGGGGGGGAAATAATATTGTTGTGGATATTTATATTCAGACCAGTTGGCCCGTTTCTCCGCGTGACGTGATTCCCAAAAGGTAGGCAATGCAACTAAACAACAGGACTTTCTTGCATGGCTTGAGTCTGCAAGGAACCGCACCCGAGAGTAAAAAAACACGCGTAATCCAAAAGCTCTTTTTTTTTTTTTTAATTTTTTTTTTTTTTAAAGCTGAATGCCACTACTCCGAAAAGAAATGGGGGATGGGGGAAAAATTAAAAAAAATAAAAAGGTAGTGGAGCAACGAAGTTTTTTTTTTTTTTTTTTTTATAAGATTGCTTCTACAACCTCACTCAATTAAGACATGCGACAACCTCCTCACCCGAGCAAGTCTTGGACGTGACAACGACGATAGTGTAAATAAGAACGTGTCACGACTCGGCTTCACCCTTCTAATATATAACAAACCAAAAGGCTGAAGACTTGGGGAACATGCAAATAAATAGAACAATAACGACTCAAAAAAAAGAGGCTAAGGAAAGCTGACAGTTTCCGCGGTGATTCACATAAGCAGCCCACAGGCATGCTTTGCATGAGTCTATGCGGTAGTTGATTTTATTTATTTTATTTTTTTTCTTCTTTCGTTCATTTCAGGAAAGTGTATCCGCAATTGTAAACACGAATACTCTCATCCCATGATGTTCTTCTGTTTCCTTTTTATTTTTTTTTTGTTATTTTCTTTTTTTTTTTTTTTGATACGAGTTGCCCATTTTTTGTGCAATGCAACTAAGGGAATAGGGAAAACAAAAACACGGAAGTAAAGGCTCCAGGGGGGGGTTTTTTTTTCTCTTTAACTGATGAGGGAAATCCCAGCGCACAAAAGGCGCTGGTTTTTTTTTTTTTTTTTAATTTGTTACTATGAAAGTTAGTTGTATAAATCTAACCAGAATACCATTATTGTTAAGTGCTGCCCACCAGGGTCAACCGTTAAGAAAATAAAAACGAAGAAAGTAGCTCCAAGTTGATTATATTTTTTTTTTTTTAATTTTTTTTTTTTTTTTTTTTTTTTGATCAAACACACAGCAGAAAAAAGAAAAAGCAAAACTTTTTTCTGTATAAAGAGGGAGGGAGAGACTTTGGAAACGGAGGCTACTTTTGTTAACTCTTCTCAACACTCAAAAACAACAGCTAATACGAAAGCCAGTTGCCATTTGTGTAACAGAAGATAGGTTAAATAAAGGTACGCTGGGTAGAGGGAGAAAGGGGTGACAACATGTGTCGTCAACGGTTAATTATTTGTTTGTTAATAAAAAAAAGTAAAATAAAAATAAAAATAAAAACAACAAAACGTTTTTGACTGACGTTCCAGGACGAAAAAAGAGGGGAAAAGAAATCAACAACAAAAAAAACTTCTTCTTTTGTGCCAATCAATTCATTCTCAAAAGGAAAAAAAAAAAAAAGAAATGTAGGCATAGGAGAGGTCCACAGAACTCACAAGGACCTCTATGACATAGAAATCATAACTTGCTGTGCAGGGAAGTAAAGGGAAACAAAACGAGGGTGGGGCAATATTTCCGCAGCATTTATAAGAATTACAGCTGTCGGATTCACTCCCTCCCTCCATCCCTTCCCTGAATGACAATAAACAACAATCTGCTTTAAAAAAGAAAAAGAAAAAACAGAACTGGTAATGCAATAAGGAATCAACCTGATGCATCAGGTCTGTTTTAAGAAGACCAGTTTGTACAGATTCATTCTTTTTTATTATTTTTTTTTTTTTTTCGTTATTGTGGCTAAATTCAAAACACGAGTAAGATTTCTTTATAAATCTAATACAGCGTTCTTTTTATTTTTTTTTTTTTAAAAAATCTATTTATTTTTTTTATTTTTTTAAATTTGTTTTTTTTTTTAAAAACGATGCATTTCACCGACAACTGAAGCCGGTTGCAAAACAAGAAAAAAAATGAATTTCTCTCCGTTACACACAACAAGATTTTTACATGTGGTAGTTTTCTTTCTTTGTTGCTGCAGTTTTTCTTTCTTTTTTTTTTGTTTTTTTCTTGTGATATTGTTCTTTGATTGTTAAAATAATACCAAACACAGGCAGAAGAAAGCAATATATTCGTTTTTTTTTTGCTGCTGTCCCGCTCACAAAAAAAAAAAAAAAAAAGCAAAAGGCGTAACAGGTTTGCACTGTGCAAGTCCCAAAAAATGGGATTTCTTTTTTTTTTTTTTTTTATATATTCGGATTTCTTATTCGATTCTTGATTATACTCTAACGTCACAGAGTGAGGGGACTTTTGAGAAGGGGAAGAGTCGGGGATAAGGGAACGGGAAAAGGTGAGTGCAAAAAAAAAAAAACCGGGTTGGTGATAATGTGTGTGAAGTTTGTTGTTGTGTGCTTTTAGCTTTCAGCTAAGCCAAAAGATTTTAATTTTTTGTACTCCTTTAAGAAAGGGTTTTAGATTTCTTCCGCGAATAACGAGGTAAAACAGTTGATTACCACAAGGCATATTTCAAGTAGCACACCTGAAACCGCTTCAGTTTCGGAAAACATTCGTCCCATGACACAGGAGAAACAAAATAAAAAGATGACAATACAATCTCTCACTTGTTAATTATTTAAGCAAACCAATGACAACCAGACCCATCAACATATTGATCCTGGTCACCACCAAGTAAAGCTTGCTGCGCGGCCACGTTATTAATCGTGAGGTAATTGCTTAACACGCTACTGGCTGGGAGTCCTGCAAAGCCACCCTGCATTTGTGACAGAGCGCTCAACTCAATTCCACCAGCGCCAGTTCCGTTAGGAATCAGACTAACACCATTGAGGTTTGGGATCGTTCCGAGAATTGGTTTCGGAGGAGGTTGTGTTGCAGCACTCTGAGCAATCTTCTGACCCTTCTTCTTCTGTGTGTAAACTTCAAGGTAAGGGTTATGTTCTTCGTTGCGGCGAACTTGTTGATCGCCGTGGGCGAAGGCGCATCTCTCAGCGAACTGACAATGGATTCCCATCGACCAGTTGCGGCAGACTTTTGTCCGAAACTTTGCGAGATCTACTGCTGGTGCACCTTTTGGTCTTTCTAAGACGTCACCAGTGAGTGGATCAAATGAAACAGGTGGGGGGGCTTTGTCTGTTGTGTTAGAACCTGAAGATGAAGATGTTGCTTGAGGAGGAGTGATATCAGTTATTCTCTGACCAGTTAATAATGGCATTGAACTAATTGATGATGCAGCCTGTCTGCTACCTGTCGATGGTGTTCCTAAAGGAGTACTACTTGCAGCCACACTTATCTGACCTCCACAAACGGCACTACCAGAACCTCCAATCCGAATCTCATCTCCCCACGACTTCCCACTCCCAACTACTGCAATGGCTGCTGATGCTGATGCTGGAGGCGCAGCAGGTGTTGGAGCGACAGTCGCAAAGTCCAATTTGAATGGATCACTTCCCGAACCTGCCAGTGGATCAGGAGCACCATTGCTGTTTGTTATTTATGAAAGTCAGCAATCGATGCGAAGATAACTTTGTATCGCGAAAACGATCAACGATAATAAATAATAAACACATACTCCATCTTCTCCAAGTCCTTTAGAAGTTCGTCCAAGTGTCCGAATGACAAATTGGAAGGTGGTGATGGTGGCGGAACAGCTGAAAAAGGTGACATCGAAATTTTCTTTCTCGTCTACACTGTTCGAAGAAATATAAATTAGAAAATAATAAAATGAAGAAATCACTCCTCTCAACAACAACAGGCTTTAGAATTAATTAACAAACACCTCTTCTGTGGTAAGTCTGTTACTTCGAATACGGTTAGGGGTTGGAACTTATTTAAATGGTTTTTTTTTCTCTCTTCCTTTTTATTATTATTTGCGAAGGATCTCGATTCGGATATAAAGATGAGGGGGAAAAAAAGAAATAAAACAATAAAATGAATCTTTGGCATTGGCAATGGTGTAAAGAGTACGAGTTTGAAGGGGAAAAAAGAAAAAAAATTATTTTTGTGTCGAAGACATTTCCAACAAAAAAAAAAAACATCCGACTGATATCACTTCAACAATAATGTGATTCCGCGAGGCATTGCGGGGATGGTCACAAAAACTGAACCATCACTTGAAAAGTATGATGGCTGAACACTACCCGCATTTGAGTGAACATCCCACAAAGAAGACAACTGAAGAAATTCAAGACTGCGTGAGGAACCGAACTGAGACACTACATACGGAGGAGGTTGAGATACTTTTCTAATAGCCAGAAACAAGGCAGGATGAGGTGATATTTTTATTGCAATCTGAGTACCATCGTCCGTGTAATTTAATTGCAGACTCTCCTGAACAGACCCTCCAATAACAGTAGTTGAACTGACTGGAGTAGGAGAGTCCCAAACAATTGTAAGAACTCGAACATCAGTTGGTGAAGTCATTCCATACTGATTCCACAGACCTGGAGATCCACCACCTGGAAGTGTTAATAAAGGAATCCCTGTTCCTAATCTCTTTAGAATTAAAGGTTTTCCTTCAGTAGTTAATTGTTTTATTTCATCATTCAACGTTGAGTCTTTCATCCAATCATTTGAGTTGGTACCCGACGATAACGTCACTCCAGAGTTTGAAGTGAAGAAAGTCCATTCACCCACCCCAACAGGTATCCTGCAGTTAATTAGAAACTTTTTATCCCTCGAAATTAGTTTTGGAGGACACACAATAAGATCATCTCCCAGAAAGTAAGAATCTTCAGCAGTTGAATCCAATTCAGATTTCAACGGACTCAGAGGCCTCACAATTAAATTATCAGAAGACGATGCGCTGTGAAAATACAGCGACAGCTCAGAATGTAATTCCGAAGAAAGAATCACATCTGAGTCGAGTACTGGTTTACTACGAAGTGTTGTACCTTCAGCAATAAATATCTGTGAGGGTAGTAGTGATGTTATGTAAGGATGTGTTAACTCTGGTGAGTGTTCTAGTGACCAAGGGTAACCAATAGTGTCATATCCTCTAAAAGTTGATAAGAAAACAGAACTTAAAACAGAATTTTGATCAACAGCTGTACTTCTGTCTTCACTCATTGGATACGATAAGACTGCCAACACTCCAGGTTCTGCTGGAAGAGGAGAGATGTCTGTGTGAGTTCCAAAGGTCGTCACTCCGGCACCGATGGTTCCAAAATTATAACTTCCCAAACCAGAGAGTTCCCTTCCAATATCTAAAACAGTTTGATAGTAATTGGTGCTGTACAACTCATGCGTTGTGTACCCACGAGATGACTTCTCCATCTGTTTACCCAACAGAATGTGATCAGCGGGTATACAAAGCAACCCACTCGAATCGAAAGCAGTTATCGCAGAACGGATTTTCTTACGAGCGTACTGCAGTCCTGGCTGAGATGTAAAATCAATTAAGAACCCAACGTCTCCTCTAATTGAGAACTTTCTACCTGCTGATATCAATGCTTCTGGCGGGAGGAGTGCCTCGTCGAGCTCTTCCTGTGATAGCAGCGGTGAGAATGTCAACACTACGTTGAAAGGAAAACTTTCAGAGTTTTTGAGCAACGATTCACAAGAAGGAAAAAACACCACACTAGTGACCCAAAGAGATTTCGTGATGTGAAGCAACTCTTCAATTGTTTCTTTCCCATTACAATCTTTAACCAGGAGAGTTGTTTCAGTCATCCAACTGGTTGCTATTGTTGCTCGTCTTTCACTTTGAATTTTCGCTACTTCCCCTCTCGAGTCGCTACGTAGTAACCAAACATATTGAACGACAGATAGTAACCAGACAACACCAAAACATATTATTGGAAACTTTTTTATTAATTTCGAAGTCATTGAAGGGGGTCTCCTCACTCGCATATTATGTCCCCCTTTCTGTGATAATAATATTTGACTTCAGGGAATGGGTACTAACATTTTAAATAACATCAAAGACTGGAAAGTCATTTCAAATTCCATCAAAATAAACATAGCGAAGCGATACAATAATAAGTGTAAATAATAATTCATTCGATCTGTTGATCAGAAGTCACCCTCTTTAGTGACTCAGCAGGCTGTTCATTCGCCGTCATTGGAAGAAACTGCCGCGAATAAAGTATTCAGTCCCAGTTCTCGTCTTCCTGTTGGCTGTTTTCTTCATTCGCTTTCATGTTCATAACGCGATCAAATAGTTCTGAGAAATCAACTCCAAAATCTGCTTTTGTTATTTTCGTTAAATAAGTTGCGCTGTTGACATGTTTCCACATCGAGTTGAGATGTTGCTGAACTGAAGGAGGTGGTCGGTAGACTGTTGAGACTACTTTTTGTAAAGTTTGAATTAAAGTGTTCACCGCTTTGTGTTCTTGAATTAGTAACCTGGAGTGATTTGATAAAAATACTTTTGGTAATTTATCCAACTCTTGCTGAAGGGTAATCAATGAAAGAACTTTAGTTGCGATCGCTTCATGAGACTCGTCAGTCTGAACTCTTTTAATCCAATCTGCGAAGTCAGAGTCAGTCTCATCAGTGAATCCTGTGACAGCAGTCTTACCATCTCCTAAAGAACCTTTTACTGTTAGTGAGATGGTGTTTTGATCTTTATTTATATCCGTCACTCGAAATACTGTGAAAGGTGGTAATAACATCTCCTGTTCCTCAGCGTACAGTGAGACGTGCCACATCTCAGCACCTTCTTGACATTTATCAATAACAAACACTAATGAAGTTCCTTCTTTTGTAAATTCCGATTGAACCAAATCACCCGAAAGAGAAGCACTGGTAGCAGCAGGCCAGTAGACCCATTCTCCTATTTCCTTCTCCATGAATTGTGAGTAGATATCTTCTGGTAAGTTCATCAGCCCTCTGTAAAGTTTCTTACCCCTCCAAACTGTTTTTGAATTGACTTTCGTAGTTGACAACACCGCAATAAATCCAATCCATCTTCTGAGCATCTGTTGCGCTAATTCGTTTGATGCTTTCGGACCTTCTCTGAGCGCCCAATTAATATCTTTATAGATGGCTGGTGCTGTTCCAGGAGGAAGTTTTAAAAGTGTGTCGATATGCTGACCTTCACATGTATAAAGACACATTATAAGTAAGGCTGAGGGTGAGTTATTTGGAAACTTTTTGTGATGTCTTCGATACATTGTTGAAGCAAGCTGAACGATAGATCCGAGATTCGCACCAAGATTATCAGCGACTTCAGTTAGAACATTTAATGTGGACGGGTACTTATCACAATAATATGATATCAGTCTGACTGCTAAAGCTTCGACTTCTCTCGGTCCTTGAAATGTGTGAATTGTGTCTTGCCATTTATCAGATGAAAAATTACCTTCGTCAATCGTATCTAAAAATTGAATTATTTCATCACTGCGACCTTGATCAGCAGCCTCTCCAATGTCAGAGACTAATTTACTTAAAGAACAGTTGAAACCAACTCCTTTGAATAAAGCTTCAGCTTCTTTTGAAATACTTCCGCCATCTCGAAGGGCAGATTGCATTGATTTTTGTATTACACCCAACGACTGTTCCATAATGTTCGTTTTTATCATTTCTGTTTTGTTATTAAAGTCGTTGATGAATCCTCTTCTATTCTCAAAGCTGTATCTGATAAATATTTTTACTAACGTACTAATGTATTGATATTTTATATACCGAGACCTGCTCTCTTCTTGTCTGTAAAACGCGATTTGTACCAACAAAGAGTGAAAAGTTGATTCTATCAAGACTCTGTATGTGTACTCAGAGACACTCATGGTATCTATTTGGGATTGTAATTCTTTTACGTATTTTAATTTATCTTTTCGCATCTTTCTTTCATGTCTTCGTGACACTCGAATATTTTCCCGTTCCTGTTCTTGCTGTTGAAGGAATTGCTCATCACAGAATCGAGGTCGATATGTTTTTTTCATATTCCTCGCTAAGTCAGAATGCTTCAGATATAATGTTATCTCTACTAAGTCGAGAGAGTCACTCAGATCTCGATCATGTTTACGAAACACTCCATCAACTTCTTCAGAGAGGAATTTATAATCTGGTAAAGGAGTATCAGTTGCTGTGTACAGGAGACCCATAAAACTAACCAACTCATCTCTCTCTAATGTCCAGCTGTGATTGTAATCACTCTTCTGAAATGACTCAGTCAATTTAAGTATCAGAGCTGGAGTGAAGTCGTAGCGTAACAGTTCTGTCATTATTTCTAAAGTAACTCCAATCTTACCTCCTCCAGTGATGAACATCTGGACTCCAGGTTTGCATTGAGGTAGGGGTGTTGGTAATATAAAACTAACTTGCTCTGATCTCACTCCACTCGGTGATCGATGTCCTATTGAAACTTGTGATCCACTCAACTGCATCTGTGATGCGATTATTTTCGATCGCATTCGTTTCTTCTTCCTCTTCTTACTGTGAGATGGTGATCGTAGTAGTCTGCGACATTTCAAAGCATGTTTGTGTCGAAGTTCCAACAACGGTAATAAAGGATTTACCATTCTGTTAACTGAGTGAAGGGATGTTTATATCATCTTAGAAACTAACTACTAATAGCAGAACCCACAAATAGCTTCGATCATATTATTAAATTATTTCTGTATCAAACCAATACATAAAGACACCACAACCAACTACCTATTAGTGTTCAGTTATTTTGTTGTGTACGAAAGACCAGCTTTCTTTTTTTTTTTTTTCTTTTTTTTCGGACGAGACTCAGTTCCTACTTCGCCACGGAACCGGAAAAGTTACCTCTTCCTCCGTTAAATCCTCCCGTTCCGCTGGTGCCGAATTCCTGTTTTTTGTTTTTTTTTTAAATTTAAAGTAAGGAGACTAACGATAACAACATTAGTTGACATCTTTGAGTAGGTGAGTTCGATAGAAAATAACAAACCTGCTCCTGCGTAGTTCCGAATAACGCATTCTTGTAGATAGCAGTGAAACCGTTGCCTTGCGCTGGGTTTAGTTTAGCCTGTTTTTTGTTTAATTGAGCGACAGCATTCACACTACAATGACGTTGGTCAGCTGCAGTGATCACATTTAGTTCAGGTTGTGGTCCACCTTTCTGTTGAGTTGAAGAAAATGAAGAGAATCAAGAGATTACAGCAATGCTATATAACAGGATGTCCTATTCTGCGGTCCAACCAGATACGAAAACCAGTTCGACAACAAGGAAACGACATCTCACGAGGGGAGCTGATAATCAGATTTGGCTAGTTGTCTATTCACTCAGATCGTATCAATTCGCTGATTGAATTCCACTCGTTGGTTGGGGGAAGAGAGAGAGGAGGAGGAGAGGAGAGGGCAGAATTTAATTAGCAAAAAGACGATCTTCAGAAATCGATTACCTTAACGACAGTTTATTATACATCATACTAATTGAAAGACAAGAAGAACTCAATACATTCCACAGAGAAATCAAGACAGGATTTGATTTTAAGAAAGTGTGAATCAGAACAACAACAACACACACCTGGTGCAAAGAAACAGTTGCCGGCTGCATCTGCGCTGGTTCGATATTCCCTGAGACAGACGTAACATGTGCGCAGCCTCCCCACATGTGGTGCAGAGTCAACTTCTGTGGCATAGTTTTTGTTTTGTGTAGATGTGTGTAAGGCTGTCAGATGAATAATAAAAAGACACTCGCGACTCTTTCAAATCAAAAACAGAAAACATTTCCACTGCTGCCGCTGTTCCTGACGCCTCTGTATTCGTAATGATGAGCACTGTGACTGTAAGATGAAAAGATTAATAAATCGATTACCTACTCAGATTGTTGTAAAATATATTATTTTTTGTTAATCGGAATTATAAACTTCATCAAACAAATAAAAACATGAAAAAGAAAAGAGAGAAGGGAATGAGAAAAGTACAAGTCGAGAATACGTACATTCCAAAAGATACAAAATAATTAAAAGAATTAACTAAGCACACAGCTAGGTACCGTTAGCTTATTCAGGCCAGTGGATTCACTCGCAACGCCCAAACTCACTCGCCCCAACACGGACTACGAAGTCTAGAAACGTGTGTAAGGTTTATTGAGCTCATATCGGTAATAAATTCATGGCGATGAGGTAGAATAAATGGCGGAATATTTGTTCTCGATACGGTACATAAGAAAACTTTATTAACTGACACTCGACTTTCTTTTTTTTTTTTTTTTTTTTTTCACCTGGGAGTGACTTGCCGAACTAACGACAAGCGTGGTAACCAATGATATACATTGATTTCCTCAGTGTCCCTCACGCTCTCTCACCCTGCCAGAAATAGCAGAAGCAGAAAAATAGACGCAAAGTACTCAGATTGTTTTCACTTTCTTCTTTTCCGGGAGAAAGTAGAAGGCAAGGAATTTAATTTTCTACAAAACTGTTTTTTTTTTTTCCTGCAGTGAAACAGATAGAAACAAATTTAATGAACATTTTTTTTTTCTTTTTTAATTATTTTGAACAGAACTTGTCAAAAAAGAAGAGTCTTCTGACAAGGAAACCTTGGCTCGAATAAAAAGGCTAGCAAGAAAAAATTAAAAATTATTAAAAAAAACAGGTGGCGCTGTTACTATTGTGGAATAGTACAACATATGCTACTCATCACCACGTCAAACTTTCCTTCAACACGAAGAGAACAAATTCACCGAAAGCGGGGGGTCTCGATTCACTTGATATCGTGATAGTGAGTACCTCAAGGGGATTACCCGCTCACGGGAAGACTTTCTGGGAAAGTGGTAGTCAGGGAACGGGAACTTTCTCTGCCTCGCAAAGCACACTTTTTTTTTTTTTTTTTTTTTTTTGTTCTTTTTTCGTGCGCAAAGCGAGGGATTAAAAAAAATCGTTTTTTTTTTTTTTCGTATAAACAGAAGGAATAGTGAAAACTGAAGAAGAGAAAAAAGAAGGAATCCGAAATAAGTGTAGCACAACGTCACCATCTCTACCGCAAGTGATGAAGTCAATTTCAGAAAGAAAGAACAGTGAATGGTGTAAAGGAAAGACAGTCTCAGATTTGTATACGAGATTTACAGTTGACAACTGCAAACAGAGAAGTTGGAAGAAAAGAATAAGAAGTTCAGAACAAGGTTACTGGGAACCCTAGAAAAGACGATAAAAAGGTGTAAAGAAAAGAATAAACCCAACAATGGTCTATGTTAGTGTGGAATCACACCAAAAGAAGATTACTTCATATTATTAAACAGGAGAATAGTACAAATTGGTTGAGAGTGATCAAAACACACCTCAAACCAAATAATAATAATAAAAAGAGGTACGTGGTTGTAAAAATAAAAAGCCTGACACAAGAACACTGATTGTCGACTAAATAGCGAACACTGGAATAAGCGGCGTCAGAATTTTGGTTAAAAAATTATCATTTGCTGGCATTGTAACAACCAACTCGTTTTTTTTGTTTTTTTTTGTTGTTTTGGTAAGTGGGAAAAAAAGATAAAAAGGGGAATACTGGCCGACACGATGGGACGTTTTTTTTTTTTTTTTTTTTTTCAAAATGAATCACTTCTGTATTCATCTCATCTGTTTTAATGATCGAAAATACCGTTTCATAAACAAAGAATGAATAATTTTTTTTTTTTTTTGCTCTATTACTCTGCCTCACTCATATCGGTACCGATGATTCTCTCCTGAACGGAATCGTTTCAGAGATACCAAATAAACGGAACGAGGGGGTCTGCGTTTAGGAAAAAATATTTTAAAGAAGCTTTTCACTTCCCAGTGTTGGTGAGTTGACAAACACAAAGACTCGATATGCTACTACTGATAAAGGGTAATTTTTTTTTTTTTTTTTTTTTCCCTTGTTTTTCTTTCTTGTTTTTATTATACAAAGGCTGCTCAAAGTCGCTTTGTCCTGAACGGAAAGCTTTGGCGACACAAACAGGATCTAAAATTCTTTATGTTTCCAACAAAAACAACAAAAGGGAGAAAGAAAGTAACATACTCACATAAAGAACCTTTTGAGAAGTAACGAGGCTTGCTACTTCTTAATGGTCTGCTATGAATTTTGTTGATATTTTTTTTTTTTTTTTTTTTGAGAGGGAGATAAAAAAAAAATAACAAAGAAAATAACAAAATAAAACTACCTGTAATGCGCCAGGTCGTTTTATTGTGATTCGAGAGTGAGAGCTTAACAACAAAAAAGACTTTACTCAAAGGAATATAAAAATACTTTGAGAAGCTTTGTGGATTAGAGAAGAGGATGACCATCCCAGACAATAATAAACTTTAAGTAGCTAAGATAAAGTAAACCGGCTGGCTAGGGAAGAAGTAGCTTTGCCAGACGAGCATCATATCCACGAAGGGTATCATAACTCATCATTGCTTAGAATGTTTAAAATAAAAAAACTTGAAAAAAGAGAGAAAGAGAGGAAGGAGATTTCTTCATCGAACACAATTCAGTAATACACCCACAGCACTGAAACTACTCAAAGACAGCAGACAGAGAGACTAATCTCGCTAATTGCAATCACCTCATTGAGGGAATGGAAAGAAGTTTCCTGTTGTGAGTGGCAGACCTCGCGGGGCTGCTTAATGAAGTCGTTTGAATAGATGTCATTATTTGATGTGATGACACAATGAGGTAGTCATTCTTCAGTATTAATAAACTAATACTACACCACATCAACTATGTCAGCACTCTCATCACGAGGATCGAGTAAGTTAACCGGAGGTCTTGTAAGAGGGTTCAGACGAGGGTAGCAAAACCCACCAGCGTAGGATGGCAGGTCACCTCCCAGAATGTCAGTAGCCGCTAAGTCTCCTGCTGCAGCTGAAGACATAATCCCCCAACCACTAAGTCCTCCAATCACATAGTTATTAGAAGGTCCATGCCATCCGATGATTGGTCTTCCGTCAGTAGAACTGTTGTAATAACCAGCGTCAACATTCATATCTTTGGTCATGTTCTCTCGATACACTCCAAGAGCTGGAATGATCTTTGTAGCACCAGCAATAGCCAACTCGTGATAAAATTCATTCAGTTGAGTAATTGGGAACTCTGGATGCACACCAGGATCTATGTGTGCATGAACATGTTCCCACATGACTAGGATACGACCGTTACCGAGGGGGCGGATGTGTTGTCCACCTGGTTGAGTTTTAAGCCATTCGGAAGTATTTAAAATGCCTCCTTCTTGAGTGTCGTCAATCTCTTCTAACGCTTCGACCATTTCAGGACTCCAGTCAACATTAGTTCTGTCTCTCCAGACCATGAAAGGAGTAGTTTGTTGACAGACGATACCAGCTGAGTCATTCATAACTACCTTAGCGATGATCTCATTCTTTAAAGGAAGTTCTGGTGCGTTCATTAAATTGTTTAGCCATGGAACCCAAGCACCTGAACAGTTAATAAAAACATCACATTCCAACTCATTAGTGTGACCATTATCATCTGTGACCATCACTTTCTTAATTTCATTATTTTTAATATCAAAACCTGAAACAGAACCGCTTGTGAGTTTCATTCCTTTAGACTTCGCTTCTTGGTAGTAGTACGATCCCAGACCTCGTGCGTCTAACCAACCAGCCTTTCTACAATGGACAAGTGTACTCGCTTCTGGGTTCACTCCTGGAAAGACTCTTTGAATAACATCAGGACTGGTTATAATATCAAAGCCGTCAAGTGACTTATCAATACCCTTAAGAGGACTACGAGTGTAAGTATCTTCAGTGCAGTGATATCTGACTTCACCAGCTCCAAATGATGACGAGATGGTTGCCATGTCTGTGAGAGTTTTCCCACCTTCTTTTGATCCAGCGAGGAAACAGTATCCTTTGTTGTTCATATTTAGACCAAAGGATCGATCAGCTTCTTCAATTATCTCCATCGACCTCTCCATGAAAGGAATCACTTGATCATCAACAAAGAAGTTTCTATAACACTCGCTACTGTTTTGGGATGTCGCTCCCAATACTCCTCGAGGCTCTACGCAGACGACTTCAATTTCTCTGTTCTGCTTCGCTGCCTTTCTGTAGAGCTGCATAGCAACAGATGTCCCCGCAATCCCAGATCCGGATATAATAAATCGCTGCATTGTTTGGTGAAATATAAAACTGAAGAATTGAATTGAATTGAATTGAACTAACCATAAGAACATCATCTCTCTTTCACTTTGTAGTGCTGAACGCATACGACGTCACAAACAATACGCACGATGACTGACCTGAACGAGTGGTCAATGGGAATATCAATATCGAAGACTGACTTCCATCTTCTGTCAGGTTATTTGTGTAAACGATGCCTCACATGAAAGCCAGTTACTACCAGGAGCAGCTCTCGCATTTAAATACTTTACGAAATCCCTACTCCAAGGAGCTAGTGAGGATGGTTTAACCCATCCAATATGTTGATCAGCTGCTGTGACTACAGAAGAAGGATTTGATGAATCGTAATTTGGATGATTTGGAAGAGACGGATGTGGTTTCAGTACAACTAATTCACCTGAGGAACGACACTTGGCCTGCAACAGGTCCCAATAAAACATTCTAAACTGAGACAGCCAAGAGACTTTACCAAATTTTATTTTAACATTAGCATGAGCAACCACCACTGATGATGATACTAATTTTGGATCTGTGTAACCGAATTCAGTTAAGTACCTGGAGTCTTTGTACGTTGGTTTTAATTCATTTTTACTTCTCATTGAAAGATGAGCAGAAGTCGGAAAATGATAAGCAGGCAGTACGCAGAACAGAAGCTTGTCTGGCGTTACAGAAGTTGCAGTCCACGGTCTGCTAAAACTAACATTTAAAAGAAGTAGAGCTCCGTGTAGAGCAGGTTGTTCTCTTGACCCAAGACAATCCATTATTGATATCCAAAGTCTGAATAAAGTTATTAATTTATTGAGATTGTCTTTCTTCTTTATGTTATAAATAATAAAACCACCGACTGGTTCAATTCGATTGTGATGATCAACTGACGAGCCCTCATCTGCATCATTCACAACATAAGCATCACAGTTCGATTCCCCCCCAAGACTTCTCGCAATGTTATTAGCATTGTGAGTCCACACAGTATCACCATCTGTTAGTGTGATGTGTTTTAAAGTTGATTTTTGAATGCTGTCGTGGGATAGCAGAGTTCCGACGTATGCCGTTCGTTTTCTAATAAAAAATAAATATTCATCAGTGCTAACATAAGACTGTCTCAGTACACCTTTACTAGTTCCCTTCCAGTATGATGGACACCAATGAACATGTGATTCGTATCCAAGTTGGATGGTTTCTTTATAAGCATCTTCGTCAGTTACGATAATAACAAAAGCTGATAAACTCAATCGGTTAAATGAACAAACAAGATTAGAGATCAATCCTTGTTTAACATAAGCATGGTTAGCGAATGTGATAACCAAATCAAGAGGAGAAGAACTGTTTATGTTGTTTAAGAAAACACTGATATCACAAATTGTTTCTTCCGTTGGAAGATTTTGTAAAGAACTGATATTAACTGCGAGAGTACTGCTGGTTTCTATTATTGATTTCTTGTCTGATTCACTCCAGTAGCGGTAGTCATCTTCGCGATGTTTATTCCAATCTGATGATTGTTTTATCAACACTCGACTCTCTCTTAACCAATCGATTCTATTGTCAGATATCTGTAGCAATCTATCACACGTTATGAATATAAAAAATAAACAACAAACCAACACAGACACAACACATTCCAGTAGGTGTCGATGTGACATTACAGAATCCCACACATCATTTTTTAGACTTTGAGATGATAAACTTTATTACAACATAAGAAGATAGCGAGTAAAAGTTAAACACAAAATAACATGATCTGGTGGTGGAGTTCCGGCTGCCTATATCGTTGGATGTGAGATGCTTAAAAAGTAAAATACGAAACCAATACCAAAATCAGACAACTAAAAATGTTACTACCAAAAGGCAAGAAGGAAGGGTAGCTGTCAAAGAGCAAGAGAGACGTTTAGAGGGGTAGATTGTTTGATTAGGTTTATCTTATAAATAAATCATCTTTATAGAAAAATAAAAATGAACATTTCTTAATAAACTTTTTCACAAAAAAGATTGTTAGCAATAATTGCCAGTTCGTAGCACCACTTTAGAGAGGGTGCATATTTTCGGGTACTCCCTGTTGGTTAGAGTAACAAGAAACCTGGTTGATCCTGCCAGTAGTCATATGCTTGTTTCAAGGATTAAGCCATGCAAGTCTTAGATTTATGTGGGAAATAACTTTCGGCTTCTCCTGTGATCATACTCAACACTCAGGTAGATTGACTCCGAGCTTCCGCGCCAACAGCTGCTGCTCTCTTAGTAGCTGCAGAGCTTGTTGAGGAGAAGTAAACAAGTCAGGTGTCGACAGCTTCACTGCTGGTGCTGGCTCGGTTCGCACAACTGGTTTCTTGCTGTTGGACTGCAGAATTTGATTGATATCAGAAGTTATCTCACTAGAAACACACTTCCCTAACTTGAGTACCACCAGTCTAGTATCAGACAGACACTGAATTAGTTGCTTACCTCCACAGTCTGTTATCACATTCCTCGTTAAATATAATTCTCGTATTGAACTTTCTGGTAAGACGTGACACAACTTCGTCACATGGTCATCCGTCAGCTTACATCCCGACAGGTAGACTCTCTCTAAGTTCTTGTTACTCGCAATCGTATGACAGACGTCATCAAAACCATCGATGTTGGTGTCGGAGAAGTCGAGTTCTGTTTCCATAAATCTCTTTAGCCTGATCAACAGAATAAATATTTTTTATTGTTATTCAAGAGAACGTTTGAAAATCTAAACCAAAACACGTCTCATACTACCTCACCACCTGTAATGATAAAAATAGTGTTCTAACTCCAGCTGTTCACGCGCTCAGTCGTTTGTTAAATTTATAATTTGTGTGTGCACGTCAGGACGTGCAAATGTCAGGATGCTTTTTTTTTTTTCCCTTAAAAATGAATTCCGAGACAAGTCAACAGCATTCATAATTCGTTCTGTACAATTGCATAACTTTTCTTTTTGGTGTAGGGGTGCTTACAAACGGCGAGTCTACTTTGCTACGGAACCGGAGAAGTTTCCCTTTCCGCCGTTGTTGTATCCGCCGGTGCCACTGGTACCAAATTCCTGTTTGTTAAAAATGAGAAACAGAGTAGCCGCAATGGTAAATGATAATTGAGATAGAAATGTAACAAAATAAAACAAACCTGCTCCTGCGTAGTTCCGAATAACGCATTCTTGTAGATAGCAGTGAAACCGTTGCCTTGCGCTGGGTTTAGTTTAGCCTGTTTTTTTGGTTTTTTACTGACGGGATTTGAGTTGAGACGACCCAGCGTATAATATATTTCATATTTCTGGATGAGTCGAAGATTCAGATTCGATCTTCTTAAATGCGATTGACCACTACTGACCACGACGAGCGAGAGAGAGCGAGGAGAGGAGAGGAGAGGAGAGGGCAGAATTTAATTAGCAAAAAGACGATCTTCAGAAATCGATTACCTTAACGACAGTTTATTACACATCATACTAATTGAAAGACAAGAAGAACTCAATACACTCCAGAGAGAAATCAAGACAGGATTTGATTTTAAGAAAGTGTGAATCAGAACAACAACAACACACACCTGGTGCAAAGAAACGGTTGCCGGCTGCATCTGCGCTGGTTCGATATTCCCTGAGACAGACGTAACATGTGCGCAGCCTCCCCACATGTGGTGCAGAGTCAACTTCTGTGGCATAGTTTTTGTTTTGTGTAGATGTGTGTAAGGCTGTCAGATGAATAATAAAAAGACCATCTTAACTACCACTCGTACTGAGTTGAGTGAGTTGAGTCACTAACGAGGTATTAGTTTAGTTATCTGTGAGAGGGACGAGGACAATCCTCTAAAACACAAGAACAACAAACCTGAAAATAATCGCAAAAAAGTAATCTTTTGTGTAAATTATTAAAAAAAGAAATGAAAAAGAATCTGCCTCAACTTAAAAGTAATCGAACACGTGTTGATGTTGTCAACCCGCATGTGAACCAACTCAAGCTGATAAAGCTAAAAGAGGTTTACGTGTGCTACTCAAACATTATATTTCGTGTTAAATGCAAAAAAACGCAAAAAAAAAAAAAAAGGTTAATAGAATAACTACTCACTGGAAAGTGAATTGTTAAGAAGATAATAAGAAGAAAGTTAATTAACCGAACGTCGACTCTCTCTATCAAGTTTTACGACCCATCTCTTGGGATGATCATGTTGCTCAAGGGAAGCTTTATTATTAATGTTGCTATTTAAATAAGCCTTTGTGATACTTGACGACCCAGAACCGTAAGGTATCGGTGATGGATTGCTAGTTATCGGTGGTGGTGGTACTGCTATCGATTTATTAATATCTGACAGTGAAGTAATGGTCTGCTGATGGTATCGAAGTATCAAATTAAACACCCGACACACTTTATAACCAACTTCTCGTAAGTTGTCATCCCAACAGCATTCTGGAGTAGTAAACCTTTCAGCTATTTGAATAATTGTTGTGGTGGATGTAGTTGGTAGTTGAGATAACATATTGCTGCACCAAATTTGGATATTTTTATCTATTTTTTCTAATTGTTGTTCATAATTCGATTGGATTGCAATAACGTCATCGGCTGCCTGTACTTTACATCTCATCGTTTTTTCAATTCCTTCAAGATAACGTTTTTCAAAAGAATCTTTTTCTTCTTTCAATTTTTCAAAATTTAAATTCTGAATTGTAATTTCAGACTTCAGTCTCATCGATGACTCCAAAGACGACATCTGTTTTTGTTCAGCTTCTGTTGTCTTGTCTTCGAGAGCTTTGATCAGGTGTTCCAATTCTGAGATTCTTTTGAAAGTTTGAGTGTTTTTTAATTTCTTAATTTCATCATCCTTCGCCCTGAGACGCTTTCGTAACAAAACTGTGTGATGATCAAAGACTCCATCTATAATCTTACTGGCCATAGCAGACTTGTGAGGACAAGAACCATCTTCTTCACTAACTGAAATAGCGTCCTCATGACAACTACATGAAAGTGATTTTGTTTTTCTCAACGACGTTGGAGGTATTGGATCGCCCATCGATAATAATAAATTCTGAGCAGCTTGTGCGGCAAGCAAAGGTCCCATTGCTTCCTTGTGTCTCATTTCTGATAAGTCATTTTGTAATTGTTCAACTTCCGCCGACGTCGCCTTAAGAATTTGATTCAGATTCTCAGATTCCTTCTCACAAGTGATGAGTGAATTGCGTACGGTTCTGATGCTGCTTTTTCCCCTTTCGATTTCTAGTTGCAGTTCGAATTCTACTTCGTCTTTGATTGCATCGAATCCTTTTTCTGTGATCTCAGCTTCGTTTAGTTTGAGTACCCAATTCTTACATCGGGTCATCAATTCATCCATCCACGTCATTTGATTTGATATTTCACGAAAGTTACTTATCGACAACGGTTCTGTTGTACTTCCTGTCATCTTATTAGAGAAAGGTGAGGGCTGTTAATAAAATATGAATTAAGGCCACCACCATTACGAGGACGAAGAGACTCAGTAACAGAAAGAACTACTACAGCATGTCAACAACTGTAATGAAGTCGTTCATGTTCACAATAACTCGTTTGTGTATTGATTATAAAAAAAACGAAACAAAAAAAAAACGAAAAAAAAAGAATAACTTGTGTAAATGTAAACAACTAATGGTAAATTCGTTTCTTTACAAGAACTGATTTAGGTCTTCTCACAGCCTTCTCATGAGAATAATTAATAACAGAGTAGTAGTATTCCATCGCAGAGATCGACTGTGTTGGTGGAATCGGTGCGACACGTCCTCCCCGAGAAAGAAAATTAGCAACACGAGATTGCTGGTAATCAATGAGAAGAGATTCGTTATTTACTTTATTAGAAGTACGAGGCCTTCTTAGAGGAGATGATAAAAGTGAGTTGGTTGCAATTGGAAGTGATAATTGTTTTGAACGTTTTATATCAGCTGTTTCGTTTCTAAGAACAGAATGAAGATTTCTGACAGCCTCCAAAAACAACGCCTCGTCTTGAGACTTTCTACTACTCATTATTTTATTGTGTTCTGAGAGAACTACTCGTTTCTTTTTTTTATGGTCAGATTCTATATTTTTATATAAACTTTTTTGTTTCTCTTCTAATTGAATTCGTGTTGCTGCTTCAGACCATTGCAGTCCATAAAGCTGTAGACCAAACCCAGTGACTACTTTAAATATAACATTTGTGTGAGTTGTAAAGTGATTCTTTATATCATCAAATTCCCTGCTCTCAGAAACTCGTAGTTTTCTCCGTTGAACTTCTTCTAATCGTTCAGACATTCTCGTTCCAGATCCGCTCTTTAATTTCGAGTGTTGCTTATGTCGATGTTTTCTTAGTGCTTTTTTATTTATCAAAAATTCACTTTCAGCTTTTTCTTGTTCAATTCTGTCTGTCTTGTCTTTTGGTTTTTCCCTACTCCTCCTCTCTCTTTCGTGTCGACGTCTTGTCTCAGCGAGGATTTCCCACTTCATTATTATACAGACCTGCATGATGAGATATAATAAATCAAAAAATTATAAATAGAAGAGGACAGTAAAACACTGACAAGTACTCGAGAGAAAGTTAACAACGATGGCATCCCAGTACAAGTGACATCCTGCTTAAGTTTGGCAGAAGTGGTTTCTGTTTGTCTTTAAGCGATACTCTGTGAGACCAGTTGTGTCTCACATCACCAGATAATAAAACAACTGAATTATCAATCATCGGAAATGGGATGACAGTTTTCTCATCCGAACTCTGCAAGTCAAACACCGCATCAGATCCCAAACTATAAATTAACGTCACCTCTCCATTAGCTTCGATATCTTTATGATATGGAAATGAAGGAGGTGGTGATTGAATAGATGAATAAATATTAAAAGTAAACCTCCACTGTAGACTCTCAGGTGGTCCAACTAATGCAATTGGGATATTTAAAGGATGCGTTTGAAGGACGTTCTTTATTAAAATGTTACTTACGAATTGAGGAATGTTGGAATTTCCCATAAAATATGACAGCTGGTGGCCCTCATCGCCGTATTTTTCAAAATGCTGCCCGTGAATCGTCTTCCCTGAGTCGACATCTTTTATAGAAATATTTTTGTAGAATCTCTCTACTTCTAAATTATGATTCACACTCTTGTGGGATATTCTGTCGCTCAGATTACTCTCATTTCGTTCTCTAAGTTGATGATAAAGAGAAATAGCATTCCCCATCAACTCCTTTCGATCTTCCCCAGACAGCAATGAGTCAGTTTGATAAAAACCAGGTGGTACTGCAGACGGTAGTACAATCCTAGATAAACTAATACGAGTAAATCGAATCATTATTTGTTTAACTGAAACAGAACAGAATTCATAGAAATTAAACACTTAGATTTGATGACCGTCTCGGTTCAGTTATGTTTCCCAAGAAACACAAACTATGAGAGACACGAAGAGGTTAGTATCGGAGGCTATAAACCTCCCGAAGATAGGAGATGAGGAGCATGAGATGGTTAGTTCCCTTATGAGGGGTCAGTAGGTAGGAACTTATTAGGGTGATGATAGTTTGACGATGTAGAAACAGTAAAACTTTATGATACCAAAATAAGTAATAAAGTTAAACCGAAAAATAACAGAAGATCAAGCTTCATATAGAATAGAAGCTAAAAAGCAAGGATAAAGGATTACACTACTAACGTACATAACTAAAATATTGTCAGTAAGTATCCAGAAACGTTAATCAAAAAAGGTTTACAAAAGAGAAGATTTCGGTAATTCGCTTTCTATCACTGTTTGCACCTGAGAAGGAAATACGATAAAAGAATAAGGCATTAACTAAACAAGCTGAGATCAACACAAACAAGTATCTACACTGTAGATGGGTGCAGATTACTTCCACTCGAGCAGGGATTGTGTCAGGCCCGTTTCGATTCGACCGGACACTGGCGGGGGAAGGGCGGGTGGGGAATACCAGATGGGGTTGGGAGTCTGATAGAATATGACCCAGTCAAGGGAATAAGAACACTGCAATGCAATCAAATATTAAATTCCAACTAACAAACACTTTTTGAGAGTGCGTGAGCGAACACACATCTACTTTCTGGAAACACCATCGAATAAAAGATAAAATTAAATACCTTGAAATAAAACAAAGGGAACAACGCACACACACTAAAAACAACACTTATGTGATTTATGTCACTACAAATTCCTTATACTCGTATGTAGTTCGTTCTTGTTAATGGATGAACAATCTGTTAGGAAATTACTTCCAACGGATTCCACATTCATGAGGGTTAAATCCAAGGAAGTAAGTGAGGAACAATCATTTAGAAAATAGTTTCCAACAGTTGAAATATTGCTGAGACTTGATAAGTTCAGAGATGTGAGGGATGAACAATCATTTAAAAAATAGTCTCCAACAGTTGACACATTGCTGAGACTTGATAAGTTCAGAGATGTGAGGGATGAACAATTATTTAGAAAATAGTCCCCAACAGTTGAAATATTGCTGAGACTTGATAAGTCCAGAGATGTGAGGGATGAACAACTATATAGAAAAAAACCTCCAACAGCTGAAATATTGCTGAGACTTGATAAGTTCAGAGATGTGAGGGATGAACAATCATTTAGAAAATATTTTCCAACAACTGAAATATTGCCGAGACTTGATAAGTCCAGAGATGTGAGGGATGAACAATTACTTAGAAAATAGTGTCCAACAACTGAAATATTGCTGAGACTTGATAAGTCCAGATGTGTGAGGGATGAACAATTATTTAGAAAGCAGTCTCCAACAGCTGAAATATTGCTGAGACTTGATAAGTGAAGAGATGTGAGGGACGAACAATTATTTAGAAAGTAGGCTCCAACTGAAACATTGTTGAGACTTGATAAGTCAACAGATGTGAGGGACCAACAGTTATTTAGAAAGTAGGCTCCAACAGCTGAAATATTGCTGAGACTTGATAAGTCCAGAGATGCGAGGGACCAACAGTTATTTAGAAAGTAGTCTCCAACAGCTGAAATATTGTTGAGACTTGATAAGTCCAGAGATGTGAGGGATGAACAACTAGTTAGAAAATGATCTCCAACAACTGACACATTGCTGAGACTTGATAAGTCTACGGATGACAGTGAATTGCAATCTCTGAGGAAATAATTACCAACAGATGTGACGTATTGAAGACCAGGCAGACTGACCTTTATAACCTCAAAAGATGAGGATAAGAAATCATCTGAAACGGTCGTGACTGAGGCTTCAGAGTTGCTGAATGAGATGTTCGTAACATCATCTGAGAACCACTCACTGTTAAACTGAAGACAGCCATCCACAGCGAATGTGGGAGTATCAAGGCACAAAAACCCGTCCTGATCCCGTTCTCCTCGTTGGAATGCCTTCGCTCTCTTTGCAGCATCTGTGAACCATTCCAATCCAAACAAGCGCACAACCGATGCATCCAACAGCGAGCCGTCCTCCACTCCGTACGACACCAGTCGACTACCTGCTCGAAGCCGCGATCCTGCGAGAGAAAGTTCAAGAAAGTCAGCATCGGTACCCCACTCATCAGCTGCAACCTGCAATGCATCCTTCACGAGCGACTCTCCGGAAGCTGTGAAAACAACGTCAGGGAATCCTGTGTCTGGAAACGTAACCGAGAGTTGCATTTTAACTCGCCTGAGTAACCTGCGAAATGTGAAGATGAATGTCTTGGAAGTATGATGAGATTAACGCGCGCAAAACATATTTCCTCAAACAGACGTCTTCTTGTTTGTTGCACAATTTAGTCCCAACCTATTGAGATTAACACCACCGGGGGTATCTTCGCTGTTAAGTAAAAAGTGATAATTAAGTTTCGCTTTAAAAGAAGAAACAGACACGTGGCCGACTTCAGCTAAACAACACAGTGATTGGGGTGACAAGTTTTTCTGAGTCCACTCGAAACGACGAACTCTGAGAGGCAACATCTCAGATTGAAATCAAAGCATCCATCCATAGTGAAGGTTGTTGCTTCAAAAAAGGTTTACAAAAGAGAAGATTTCGGTAATTCGCTATCTATCACTGTTTGCACCTGAGAAGTAAATACGATAAGAGAATAAGGCATTAACTAAACAAGCTGAGATCAACACAAACAAGTATCTACACTGTAGATGGGTGCAGATTACTTCCACTCTAGCAGGGATTGTGTCAGGCCAGTTTCGATTCGACCGGACACTGGCGGGGGAAGGGCGGGTGGGGAATACCAGATGGGGTTGGGAGTCTGATAGAATATGACCCAGTCAAGGGAATAAGAACACTGCAATGCAATCAAATATTAAATTCCAACTAACAAACACTTTTTGAGAGTGCGTGAGCGAACACACATCTACTTTCTGGAAACACCATCGAATATTTATTTATTTATTTATTTATTTATTTATTTATTTATTTATTTATTTATTTATTTATTTATTTATTTATTTATTTATTTATTTATTTATTTATTTATTTATTTATTTATTTATTTATTTATTTATTTATTTATTTATTTATTTATTTATTTATTTATTTATTTATTTATTTATTTATTTATTTATTTATTTATTTATTTATTTATTTATTTATTTATTTATTTATTTATTTATTTATTTATTTATTTATTTATTTATTTATTTATTTATTTATTTATTTATTTATTTATTTATTTATTTATTTATTTATTTATTTATTTATTTATTTATTTAATGCCATAAACGAATTATTTCTGTGCACATTTCATCACTCGCGGAGTAGAAATAACCCGATAATTACATTCCGTACACAAGGCCGATGGCTGGCAAATCGAAATTATCACAAAAGTGTGAAGTTAAGACCAAATCTAATACAGCAGTAAAATTATGATTTTCTGTTTTTGGTTTAAAATGGCTGTGGCGATGTAGTTATTGACCTGTAATAATCCGGGTGATTTTGACATAATGGCAATTATGTTGGGGGTGATTTTAAGTTTTCCGGGAGGATAATTTAATGGATGTGGATAATGGGCATCAGTAAGAGTGTGATTATGACCTCAGTGGCATTATGAGCCCTAATTTCACGCTTCTTTCAATTCAAACGTAAAATTATTGAGCCCGTGAGTGTAATTATGGGGAGGGCAATAGTGAAATGGAAGAAATCAGCAGCGGTTCTCGTGATGAAATGTGCACAGTCCTAATTCTAATTTATGGCATTAAATATAAAATTGGGCGGTAAGTTGACATAATGTCTAACTCTCAACTCATAATTATCATCTCGTGGTGATGCCGACCCCTCGCGCTTCGCGCTCGGCGCCGGAATCCCCGCTCGATAATAATTAAACTGTTTCGAGTTGAATTATGTCAACTTAAGCATCCCCCCAATTAATACACATATTTATTTATTTATTTATTTATTTATTTATTTATTTATTTATTTATTTATTTATTTATTTATTTATTTATTTATTTATTTATTTATTTATTTATTTATTTATTTATTTATTTATTTATTTATTTATTTATTTATTTATTTATTTATTTATTTATTTATTTATTTATTTATTTATTTATTTATTTATTTATTTATTTATTTATTTATTTATTTATTTATTTATTTATTTATTTATTTATTTATTTATTTATTTATTTATTTATTTATTTATTTATTTATTTATTTATTTATTTATTTATTTATTTATTTATTTATTTATTTATTTATTTATTTACGAAGCCTAGGAGCCAAAAGCCAGGAAAAGCTCAACAGGGTAACAGTTATATCGCTACCAGCCAACAGTGAGACTCTCACAGACGATAAGGTACATGGAATAACCTGGATCAAATGACTACCTAAACCCACCGCCCACGCTGTTAGAGACGGCTGATAACGCCAATTTTCGTCAAACAGAGAGGGAGAACACGCCACATTAGATCAGAAAATAAGAAATAAGGTAATGATAAGAAAGAGAAATGATACTAATAAAATAAAATAAGACAGTTACACTAAAGGAAAGAGACGTTCTTTATCGAATAAAAGATAAATTAAATACCTGAAATAAAACAAAGGGAACAACGCACACACACTAAAAACAACACTTATGTGATTTATGTCACTACAAATTCCTTATACTCGTATGTAGTTCGTTCTTGTTAATGGATGAACAATCTGTTAGAAAATTAATTCCAACGGATTCCACATTCATGAGGGTTAAATCCAAGGAAGTAAGTGAGGAACAATCATTTAGAAAATAGTTTCCAACAGTTGAAATATTGCTGAGACTTGATAAGTTCAGAGATGTGAGGGATGAACAACTATATAGAAAGAAACTTCCAACAGCTGAAACATTGCTGAGACTTGATAAGTCCAGAGATGTGAGGGATGAGCAATTACTTAGAAAATAGTCCCCAACAACTGAAGCATTGCTGAGACTTGATAAGTTCAGAGATGTGAGGGATGAACAATCATTTAGAAAATAGTTTCCAACAACTGAAATATTGCTGAGACTTGATAAGTCCAGAGATGTGAGGGACGAACAATTACTTAGAAAATAGTGTCCAACAACTGAAGCATTGCTGAGACTTGATAAGTTCAGAGATGTGAGGGATGAACAATAACTTAGAAAGTAGTCTCCAACAGCTGAAACATTGCTGAGACTTATTAAGTCCAGAGATGTGAGGGATGTACAACCATATAGAAAAAAACTTCCAACAGTTGAAACATTGCTGAGACTTGATAAGTCCAGAGATGTGAGGGATGAGCAATTACTTAGAAAATGGTTTCCAACAACTGAAATATTGCTGAGACTTGATAAGTTCAGAGATGTGAGGGACGAACAATTACTTAGAAAATGGTTTCCAACAGCTGAAATATTGCTGAGACTTGATAAGTCCAGAGATGTGAGGGACGAACAATTACTTAGAAAATAGTGTCCAACAACTGAAGCATTGCTGAGACTTGATAAGTCCAGAGATGTGAGGGACGAACAATTATTTAGAAAGTAGGCTCCAACAGCTGAAATATTGCTGAGACTTGATAAGTCCAGAGATGTGAGGGACCAACAGTTATTTAGAAAGTAGTCTCCAACAGCTGAAATATTGTTGAGACCCGATAAGTCAACAGATGTGAGGGACGAACAATTATTTAGAAAGTAGGCTCCAACAGCTGAAATATTGCTGAGACTTGATAAGTCCAGAGATGTGAGGGACCAACAGTTATTTAGAAAGTAGTCTCCAACAGCTGAAATATTGTTGAGACCCGATAAGTCAACAGATGTGAGGGACGAACAATTATGTAGAAAAAAACTTCCAACTGCTGAAACATTGCTGAGACTTGATACGTCAACAGATGTGAGGGACGAACAACTAGTTAGAAAATGATCTCCAACAACTGACACATTGCTGAGACTTGATAAGTCTACGGATGACAGCGAATTGCAATCTCTGAGGAAATAATTACCAACAGATGTGACGTATTGAAGACCAGGCAGACTGACCTTTATAACCTCAAAAGATGAGGATAAGAAATCATCTGAAACGGTCGTGACTGAGGCTTCAGAGTTGCTGAATGAGATGTTCGTAACATCATCTGAGAACCACTCACTGTTAAACTGAAGACAGCCATCCACAGCGAATGTGGGAGTATCAAGGCACAAAAACCCGTCTTGATCCCGTTCTCCTCGTTGGAATGCCTTCGCTCTCTTTGCAGCATCTGTGAACCATTCCAATCCAAACAAGCGCACAACCGATGCATCCAACAGCGAGCCGTCCTCCACTCCGTACGACACCAGTCGACTACCTGCTCGAAGCCGCGATCCTGCGAGAGAAAGTTCAAGAAAGTCAGCATCGGTACCCCACTCATCAGCTGCAACCTGCAATGCATCCTTCACGAGCGACTCTCCGGAAGCTGTGAAAACAACGTCAGGGAATCCTGTGTCTGGGAACGTAACCGAAAGTTGCATTTTAACTCGCCTGAGTAACCTGCGAAATGTGAAGATGAATGTCTTGGAAGTATGATGAGATTAACGCGCGCAAAACATATTTCCTCAAACAGACGTCTTCTTGTTTGTTGCACAATTTAGTCCCAACCTATTGAGATTAACACCATCGGGAGTATCTTCGCTGTTAAGTAAAAAGTGATAATTAAGTTTCGCTTTAAAAGAAGAAACAGACAAATCAAAAACAAATAGCGGCTGACTTTAGCTAAACCAGTGATTGACCCAATATGGTTGGCCGTTTTCCAGGTGAAGTCCTCTTCGATCCCGAAGTCTGCAAACATGGCAAGCCTTCGTGTGTATTTTTGATTGCACGTTGAAGAAATCTTGTGCAGGAAGTTTCTGTTTGTATATGTCTTATCGATGTTGAGATACTTTGCAAACTTAGCTTCCAACCAGTCGTCATCATGCTATTTGAGACAGGGTCTCGCTGATATGAATGACACAATGCTTGTTACCGAGGAGTTGTTCGAAAAGGGCTGTGCAGCTTCGAATCCAACTGCCAGTAGAAACCCTGCTTCACTCTTATCATGGGGTGAAACTTTGACAATGTAAAAACAGTAACAACTTTAGGTATTAAAAACAAAATTCCTCCCATCATGGGGATTAAGGTTATCAATATAAGTGGCAACAGTCATATTGGCTTGTTGGCAGAGAATCGAATATAATTCTTGCCGGAACTTGGTGGCCTCAAACACTCAGACACCGAACAATCAAGTGATTCCACGGCGTTGATCAGCTGTCTGCTTGGTTGCCAATCCGTTATTGAGCGTCTTTTCCTGTACATCCAGCCTCCTCTCATTGATCATACAGTTTTTATGCCCCTTTTTCTCTCCAGCCATCCTCGGCCACCCTGAACTTCTGTAGCTGCTGCTAGTGCTCTCATCAGTGTCAGTCAGTCATCTTCAGCTACGCAATTGAAGTTGTATTACTTGTAGATGGATGTCCCATGACTACCTCGTTAACTAACCATTACCTGTAGATGGATGTCCCATGACTACCTCGTTAACTAACCATTACCTTAAAAACTTAGTAACAACCCCTGATCCAGACTCTTCTGAATTTCTCTTAAAAAACAGAACAATCAGAAAGTGTACCTTGCAATCAACCGAATCATCTCTGCTTCACGAGTGATCTATTGGTTGCACACCAGTTTTAATGAATGATGTCAAAATTCCTAAAAGCAACAAGGAGTGCAGCTTCGGATGCAGTCTAGACGAGGATCAACTACAACTAAGGAGTTCCCTTCTCCAATCGTTGTAATAGCCAGTAGCCAGTGTGACCCCACCGAGGTATGAGGTGCGGTATTAAGAAACATGAACTCATGTTCACAACTACGGACTTCAGGAGCTCGGGTGGATTTGCAAGATTGACAATACCTGCTTTTATAAAACCAGCCATGATAGTATTTTTCGTAATGCTATCAAGGGCTGTCACTATCCACCCAATTTGCGGCCCTCGAATGTTCTTCGTTTTTGTGAGCTCCTTCATCCATTTCGACATGGGTTCGGATTCAGGAGCTCCTTTGGGATCCTTCCTTTCGCATCGCTTGAAAGCGTTTCAATCAGCTTTTTGCTTGATTTTTTCAACTTTTCCTCCCGCTTGCACATCTGCTCTGTCAGCCACTCTCCAAAGGAAAAGCTTGATGCTTCTTTTGACGTTGGCCATGACAGTTAGATCGGAGATGAGAAGTCCATCCGCCTGACACCAGTACAACCTGATATTTGCTCCCTCAAAGCGACGAAGGACTTCCTCAGTTATCTGCTCCCTAAACTGGTCATATACTGCGAGGCCAGGGTGATCCGATTGGAGTCTCAGCTCCTGGCGTTTTTTAATAAAGTATGGGACTATTGCTCCGGAAACCTTGAATGAGCTGATAGGAGTTCTGCTTCAGGCGCTACTTTCGCAGTGGTCCCACGACGGTGTCCAACCCTTCCGTTCCAGGAACTTGTAGGTCCATGTTACTTGTAGGGAACCGGAATCCACGCGTTCCGACGAATCACCTGCGCCAGTGAAGCAAACACACGGCAACCATAGGCACAGATATTCTCAATTAAATCGAGTACTTGCTTCCTCATCAGCGGTTAAGATGGTTGGTCTCCCACATTTCACAACAAAGAGCTTCATTGCCCTGCCTGCCGTGCCAACTGCTAATCTCTTCGTACGGTCCTTGTTGAAGCAGGCAATCGCCTTTGATACATTGGTGGCAGAGTTCACCATCTCACCAATGTTAAGCAACTCCTCCCTTGACCACTTCTCATAGCAGCGAGAGGTTTGTTGTTCTTTTACCCGCTCCTCTTTCTTTATCAAACCCAGCTCCACCTTGCTTACCGACGTCTTCAGCGGTTCAACAGGATCCCGTTTTTTCAAATATTGTGCACAGTGTGAAAATTTCATACTCAAAAACTATCATTTTATAGTCAAAATGTGTACTTTAATACTTTTTTATAAAAATCCATCATCTTTTTTATATCCAAAATTGTTATATTCCAAAAGATTTTATACACCATGTTATTTATGATTACGGTATAAAATTTTAGAAAGAAAAACTAATTTTTGATTTCAAAAATAATCAAAAAAAAATAAGTGAAAAAAAATGAAATATTTCTGGTTCGTAGCACACCACCACCACAGGGAGCACAGGGAGAGAAATACATACAAATTGATAACAATCCTGATGATGTTGTAAGAAACCACAAGAAGAGAAGATCATTGTTTTTAACCACAAGATTCTATACATGTAGTTTAGACAGTAACTCCAGAGGTGTTTCTGATATCGTAAGGAGTAGAAGAATGGCCGACAGCTGTTCCTCATCAGAAGTGAAAGTAGCTGACCGACAGATCCAAAAACTTGTTCATCCTCACAGCGGTACGAGAAAACATATTTTATGTGGAAAAGTCACTGTCAAAAAAGAGTAATATCCCAATAGTGTAATTACGACTGTCAAAGTTGACACAAATAGTACACTTAAGTATCTATTACTTTTAGTTACTTTTAACGGTAAGATTGGCACGCAATTGCAATAAAATCCATAATAACAAAGTAAGATGACGTATCTTTTTGTATACTGGCTAGGTGGCTAGGGGGTTAATTTGATACTGTATTTTCAAGCTCAAAAGGAACAACAATTTCTCCGACAATCTTGACTGTCAGTAAAGGTGGCTAGGGGGGGAAAAATTCAACTCACAAACATAAATTATGGTTCTAATTATTAATTAAAACCATCTCATCTCAAGAAGTACAAATAGTCAACAGTTTATGGGAACGACGTTGAGAAACACGAAACATAAATTCCAATGAGAGCTAAAGAAAGGATCGTATAATTTGGTTTTAGAAAAATAAAATTGTGAATTTATGACGAGAGCATCTTAAGAACATAAGCATCGAATTGGTTGCCGCGGAAAGATGTAATTATTTTGTACAAGTCAGCAACAGTTGTATTTTTATCAACAAGTACTTTGTGAATGTTTGACAGAATGCCATGAAGTTTTGTGTTTAGAAAAGTTGAGTAAAGGACTTCTTTAGTACCACACTCAGCAGCGACCATCATCTGCTGAAGGAATTTCAAAACGTGGTCACCTCCGAAAGCTCCACAACCCCAGTTTCCAGTTGCGACAGATCTACCACCAAGACGAAAACCAGCATAAGCTTTATTTAACTCTCTGTTTACCATACATTCCTCGAATTGGGAATTATATGTGTAAGTAACCATTGCGTCAATAGCAAGGATATCAGGTAGTGGTGTACTAACAGATTGTAATGACTGAAGAGGTTCACAAGTAAAGCTATCAAGGTACCCTGAGTACGAAGAGTATTGCAATGCATTAGTCACAGTAACGACATCATTATCATCTAATGTTGAAAACAATGGAAGGCAAAGCATTAGTTCTTGTTTTATGCTGAAAAGAACTTCTTCTTGGGTAGCGGATGCGATATTTTTATGAATTTGAAGCCTCTTGTTAGCGAAGTCAACGTGAGATGATGCTGTATTGAAATCTTCAATCTTATGATCGCTACTGACTTGGAGTTTAACTGAAGAGATCGGAGTAGTTGAAGTCTCCCACGGACAGATATCATCAGACTTTAATGAATCACGTTTGAATGTTAATATCTCATGTTCTCGGTTAGTCATCCACTCATCTGAAGTGACGTGTTTAAAGTACTCAAAGAAACAATTGATTCTAGCAACCCCTACGGAGTCTCTGTATCGAAAGATTCCATAATTCATAAAAGAGATGTCTCCGATTTCGTGATCTTTTGTTGACAGTCGAGGAATCATGTTCCAGAATCCACAAATTAATAAATCTCTGCAGTCCCCTCTCGTTAATACTACTTCACCATCTTCTGTTAGGATTGGAACTTCTTTTAAAGTACTCTTGTTCAACGCGTCTCTCAGTTTGTTAGCAACCTCCACGAACGTTCCCTCATCCGAAAATGACATTTCAACTGCTGCTTGAAATCCCGACAAGGTGCAGTTCTTCCCAGCAATAATTTGATTCTCAACCTCAGAAGCTGTCAGGGGGTCGGTTCCCATAACTTTTAAAGTATTCTTCACATATTCCGATACGTGTAATGTCATTTTAGATTGGTAGCTAATTTTAAAAATTAGAATGAAGAGAAAAAAAATCACCGAAAATGAGGAAAACTTTCGTACCTGTTACATTTCTCCTGGAAACTGAACTAAAAGAGTACTGCGAGTCAAAACCAACAATTTCTGTCGCTAAAACGGATTTTAATGAGTGAAACAAACAGAAACAGCAACTGGAAGAAAAGAAAAAAAAAACGACCCCTTTAAGGAGCTTTTGCCTCAGCACTAATAATAAGAGAGTCACGAATAAGGTGTACGCACGTAGACAACAAGAATGAGAAGAAAAAAAAAAAGAAAAAAAAGAAGAAAAAGAAGAAAAAGAAGAAGGGAATACATTTTACACAGAAATAAATCTGCGCTGTTAGGGTCATTTTAATTTTTCAGTTTCCTTTTTTTTTTTTTTTTTTTTTTTTTCCTTTTAATTTTTAATAAAAGTCACAGAGCAAAAACACTTAAACTAAAAGCAAGCTGGTTTAATCGTGTACAATACGTGTTAAGAACTCCACTCCGACCCCCCCTCCTTGACTATCGTCGCAAGTCTTCCATTGATTTCCGCAGGCATTCAGAACAGACACGACTGGGAGTGTTTGGATCTGTTGTGGTGTAGTTGTGTGAATAACATTACTAAAAGTATTCTCTTAAGGGTTTAAAGTAATAAAAGAACATACCAACGTGAGGTAATAATAACTTATTAGAACTACATGGACCACAAAACACTCCACCACATGCTCGGCAATGATGACGTCGACGAAGTAGAGTAAAAGCTCTGAGACATATCTCACACTCTTTCACATCAGAGTCTGGTTTCCATTCTGGAGCTGTTGGTTCGTTGGTTCCAATATCGTATTCGTCTTTCTTTGAACGAGACTCTTCTTTTACTATTCTCTTTAAAGCAGCACGTGGATTAGATTTCTCAGTGTGGACTCTCATCAAATCTCTTAACTCTTGTCCAGGAGAAACCTCAGTAATCTGAACTTTATCATGAGGTGGTCTTGCTAAGCAGACTTGTCTAATAATCGGAAGACTGTCCAGTGGTTGGGAAGGAGCATTTCTCGGATCAGGTTTTTGTTTCATAACAAACATGACATCAGGTTCTCCAGTTGAAGTCTTTAATTGAATTAAAACTCGAGGTGTTCCTGAGTGTTTCTGTAAGAATATTGAATCGATTGTCTGAAGTTCAATAACTCTTCTAATCTCACCATCTTCTTTAGTAAATAACAACAACGCTGAAGTCAACACCATCAGTCTCTTGTGTCTAAATCCCCTGTTAGAAATCTTTTCTATCACACAACAAGCATATGCCTTTGTCCCTGGAAAGCTTTTCTTTGCTGCATCGCACATTTTAACGGGTTTCGGCATTTCTTGTTTGGTAGAATTGATTTTTTCTTTTAGAGAGATTTCTTTTATTTTTGATTTTTGGATCTTATTCGATTTTACTTCCTTTCCGTTGACAGCCCCCCCCTCTGGTGTAGGAGGGTCAGTTGACGGAGTTACTTTTGTAGTGACCGTGAGATCTGTTTCTAAGAGAGTCCTTGTTTGACCATCCTCGAACCTAACATCATACTGAGCTGGAAAACAGTTCAGTTTAACATTAACAACATCAGCGCTGTATGTGACTCCGCTGTATGTGTACATAACTTTTTGTGATGTTTTATATTTTGGTTCTGGTTTTGGCTGTAAGTCCGACTCAATCAAATCTCTCGTCGACCCATCTTCGAACTGAACTGAATACGACGGATAAGAAATAGAAACAACACTACCAACGTAATTAATATTCTCATAGGTGTATACTAGTCTGTCATTAATTGAGTATTTTGGTTGTTTTACCTGAAGAGTTCCTGCGATTGATAGCCTGTCTTCTTCTGTGGTTCTCTCATGTCCATTATCAAACTTTATAACATAAGAAGGAGGTGAGACAGTAGTGTCAATGCCAACTATTACAGCTAGACACGATGAATCACTTTGTTGGTATTGAATACGGTCACCTTTTCTATAAAGAGGTGGCTGTCGTTTTACTGATGGAGGTGGATATCTGTTTGGAGTTGTCAAACCTGATAACCCAACTGATCGATGCATTAAACAAGATGATGCGATAGAACTGTTGTCGGCTACTCCACTACTGCTATCGCTGTCGCTTTCACTGTTGTCGATTAAAACTCTTCTACGTGATCCTGCTGGTCTTGCTCTTGCCATAGTAACGTGACGTAAACCCCCGTCATCACTGCTTGAGCCATCTGACGAATCTCCCATATCTAATTCCTCACTCTGTTATTATAAGTTAATTGATATATCAATCTGTTGTCACAAATGGTCTCATCCGATCAAGAACAGTGGTGACATAACGGGTGCGTTGTGGATTTTTTCTTTTTCTTATTGTCGTTTCATTTTCTTTGTTAATTTCAAAGGTCACCATATTTTCTTTTTCTTTCGTACATTTTTTTCGATACTCGCGGATGTTTCAGCATTTTTTTTTTTTTTCCCCTTTTTTTTATTAGTAAACAAAAACAAAAAAAAAGGAAAAGAACACGAAAGTCTTAAGAACAAACAACGTAACGCAGAGAGCCACTTCTTTGCTCAATGCAGGACACAGAACACAGTGGCTTACCCAGGGCTTCGAAGGAATTTGCAAACGCGTTGTTGTTATTCAAAAAAGACACAAAAAAGAAGAAAACGGGGAATACATAAATGGGGTGCTGTACAAGTGAAAATCTTACAAAAACTACAAGAGGGGACTCCGAGGGGAATTGGACTGTACAGTAGTGTGAGTGAATTCTCTCACCACACCCGCGACGAACACTTTTTTTTTGTTTTCCGTGGGGGACTCAAAGCCTCAGTCCTCCCTTTCGTTATTCATTTTCCTTTTTTTTTTTTTCATTTCTTTTTTGTTCATTATCTTCGTTATGATGTCATTGTTCCAGTTCCAGTAGTCCTCTAAGGCTTAAAACAGTCGGCTGAACCGACTGATGCTGCCAACAATTTTGACGAATTGCCTTCTGTTGAATTGTTTAATTCAACATTTAATAAAACTCTAACAACACAACGACTAGTGAGTCATTCAACATCGTCAGGTTGAGAGAGAGCTTTTCTAGTGAAAGTTAAGCTGTCGAACAAGAGAAGGAAACTCATGCATTTGGATCAGCAGTAATGATCTTCGAAGAAGCAGTCACAGTATTACCAGCAGTCCAATCAGATCTCATTGGTGAATACTCAACACGAATAGTGCTTCCGATATCATCAGTCCCGACGAGGTACTGAAGACCATCTCCCTCAGCGAGTTCAGTGACGTCAACTTCACCAGACGAAGTACATCTGACCCATCTCATATTTAATTGAGTGTGTTCCTCACCACCAGTGTATTCATATGATACTTCGAGAACTGTTCCTTCAACACATTCACCAACTACTTCTAATCCAGTACAAGTTGGGAATCCTGGTTGAACTGGTTGAGTAATGTCAAATACAATTGAAGTAAAGTTTCCGTCTTCATAAGCCAACACTTCACATCTCATACACCTCCCGACATCTGATTCTGTTGGAGTGTATGAGAGTGAATTACAATCAGCTAATAGATCGAATCCATTGTAGTCATTACTCCTCAGCCATCTGATGTGTAAAATAGTATCTCTGTCTTCTTGACTATCAGGGACTTCTGTGTCTGAAACAGGGTAGTAGTTGCACTTTTCTTTGTTGTATTTGCTGGTTGTTTTTCTGTCTTCGCTGACCTTATCAACACCATCTACTAAATATTTATACTCATGTTCACCAGGTGGTAAATAAAGATAAGTTTGAAATGATGTTTCAGAACCACTCACAACCTTCTCAAGTTGAATAGGACTGTCCCAATCATTCATTGATCCTGTGACTAGCACTTCTTTTGCTTCTCCAGATACCTGTTTTTAATTTATATTTTTTTATAAATTCACAATGAGGACATATAACAAGACTACTTCAAAAATAAAACAAACCCTAAAGAAGACCGGGAAGATACAAGAACTGTGGAATACATCTGTTCTACTCTTGTGTGCTGGTCGTGTATCCTGTTTTGAGTGTTTTATGGATTTCAGATGATTTATTATTTTTGTGTTAATTAAAAATATACAAACCTGCAGACAGACTCTCAACACAACTGGGATGCCCTCTATAGGAGTAGATCCCTTGTAAGGTGAGTCTTCTTGTCTTCCAAGACTGATTGATTGTAATTTGAGAGGTTTTCCAACTGATTGTTTTCGTTGAAGCTCTAGTAAGAAACCATCAGCTTCAGCTTTCACGAGATCCTCATCCAGCGAAGTAGGAATGAATCCTTCTGTGATACAGAAGGCTACCTTTCCCTGCATTCGGTCAGCTATATCCATCTCTCCATCAGTTATGGTAACACTGTCAACCTTATTGAGATATGCTGAGCAGACTGCTGCTGTCATCACTCGATATGTTGGTGTTGAAGCCAATGGATTTCCTTCTAAACTTATCGCACTCAGAGATGGTAAAAACGGAAGATGTTTAAAAGTAGTGATATCGTTGAAATTTAACGACAATAATTTTAAATTAGGCAGCGATCCCAATCCCTCAAAACTACTAATCGAATTGTTACTGAGCGCCAAACTTTCTAAACTATTTAGATAAGAAAGTCCAGACAAACTCTCTATACAATTCCCTGTTAAGTATAGATGTCTTAATTTCGGTAAGGCTAATTCACCGACACCCGATGTTGGTAAGGCACCTCCCCATAAAAAAGCAACTGAGCTGATATTATTCAAAGAGAGGTCAAGCATTTTTAAATCAACCAATCTGATGTAAGGATCGAATACGTCGAAATCGTTCTCTCGGAGATATAAGAATTCAACATCAGGATACTCGTAGGCAATCTGTTTAATGGAATTCAAATCCTGTTTGTTGAGAACTAACTTTTCTTTTACTGAGGTGCTCCTTCCTCTGCTACATGATCTTGCTGGAGCCCTTCCATTTCTGCTGTAGGTCGGACCTCTGCTACTGCTGCGGTGATAAGTACTCATGGTTGTGTTTATATGGGTTTATTTATTTATTTTTTTTCTTTATTTGATTTTTTTTTAAAAAAAAAAAAAAAAGGAACTGTTTTTTTCCCACCCACGTTTCTGAATGAATTGAAATAGAGTTGACATTTAGTTTGGGATAATGAGAGTGAACAAGTGTTAATGAAATCGAAACACGATAACAATAACAAAAAATATATCAGTCAAAATTTTATTTCCTTACCAAAAAACACTGTTTTTCCCCCCACTGTATTTTTGGTGAAACTATAAGATTTTCTCTCGATTTTTTTTAGATTTTATTTATTTCTTTCCGATCTATTAAAATACGCAATTCCCGGTCCTCGTACACTGGTAACTTGTGTGCTGTTTCACATTTTTCGACGATTCACCCGATTTTTTAAAATTCAGGATGAAAAGAAGTTGATCCGAAATCGGGATCGGAATCAGCGGGAAAAAATCATAAAATTCTACCCCTCGGTCGGGCTTTCGGGGGTCAGTACGTGTGTGTGGGCAGCCGCCAGCTTTTGACTGGGGATACCGGGTACTAAAATTCGGGCGAATCACTTCAAGGCGAAATTTATGCTGGGGTGGATGGCAGCAGCTAACAGGGATATTACCTGGGATCGTTTTCCAACTGGGCATGGCAAAGGCCCATGGGATTCCGAGGGTTATCAACTGAAGAAGTTTGCTCTTGACATCGCGCGCTCCGCCAAACAATACGAGATGCAAGGAGAAATAGTTGACGCAAGATCACTGTATGAAGTTGCGAGCAAGAGAATGAAACTCGCTGCTTCGACGCATGTTGTTTGCTCACGAGTGTTTAACTTCTTACCTGACCTAGTTGATATCTCCCCCCGCTACGGCAGCATGACCCTACCCGGCATCCAGAGCAACTTCTTCTCCTTCCGCTCTCTCGTGAACGGCTATCAGAATGAGATTCAGCAATACACAATGGGATATCGTGCTCTATCGTGTTTCTGTGCGCACTGCATCAGAGCAGTGCGCACTGCATCAGAGCAGACCACGAGCTGTGCGAGTTACAGAGCCAGACTTGGATAGTAGCAGTAGTAGCGGTAGTTCAGACACCAGCTTTGATGACGACGATGACGACGACAGTTCTGATGACACCTCCTAGCTCATCATAATTCCAAAGAATAAGGTCAGAAAAGTAGTGTGTCAAAAGTGTCCAAAAATAAGTGTGGAAAAGTGGTTAAAAAATACTGTAGTAAGCTGACGGCTACCCCACTGTACAAGAATCAGTTTTATGATATTTTTGCTCGATTTTTTTTTTATTTAATCGGGCTGACCCCCATCTACGCGAATAAGCACTTCGATTTATTTCCAGGTGAGAGACTCATCCATGGTTGACCGAAAAGATGAAACTGCGAAATCTCGGTTGTGAGTTTGAAGGATGCTCTTCAGATTTAGGAATTCCGATTATTAGTCGGGCAGGATCACATGTTTCCGCGCATTTAAATGCAGCTTTGGTCGGCACATTTACTCCTCACAGCAATTTTGTGGTCCACTTTTCCGTTTTTGCCTATTTTTGATAAGGAAATAAAATTTTGACTGATATATATAATCGAGACTTTGATCCCGTTCGGGAATTCCTGTCGAGGGAGTGAAGCTCATCAGAAATCAGAAATCCTTCACCAACACGAATACAAATGTGTTTTTTTTTTTTTTTTTTTTTCCTTTCGTAGTCGCAAAAAGCGAAGACAAGAAGCCCGACATATTTTTAGTGCTGCAGGTTGTCAATTAGATAGTGACTTGTTGCTCAAAAAAAAAATTAAAAAAAAAAACTTCTATCCGAGAGCGGGGGAAGGGACACAGCATCCAGTGATACAATGTGTTCACCTGAGAACCCCATTTTTTGACACTTCTTTTGAGTTCTTCTTTTTGTTTTTTTTTTGTTTTTTTTTTCTTTTTCTTTTTCAAAGTAACAATGAATGAGGGGAGGAAACTATACTGCGCGAAGACACATTATCGTGCTTCATATTCGGTTTTTTTATTTTTTTTTTTTTTTTTTTTTTTTTCGTATCTTTTGAAAAGCCCTTCAAAAATACGCTTTTAAGTAAAACGATATTTGAAAGGCTGAATAACTGTGAACTGAACAAAGGTAACTGATAAATACTTTTTTTTTTTTTTTTTTTTTTTTTTTTTTTTTTTTTGGATGTACAAAATGTTATCGGAAGTCAACACCTATTCAGCATCGTCGGCATCATTATCGCCTCCTTCTTCTTCGTTACCGACCTTAGGAGCCAAGTAGTAACGTAGAAAACCGAGTTTTTTGCGTGGGGCGTCCTTGTCGCCTTTCTCGTCGTTGTTGGAGTTGATTTCGAACTCTACTTGGAGAGGTACGTCAGGTGCGATCATTAATCTAACAGTGTCAGATACAACTTGTGCTTTTGAAAACATCGTCAGATATCTCAATGCGAATTGAAGAGTTACTGGCTCCTTACAATCAATGCTGACTTCGTTACTTTGAAGTTTTGATGGCTTTTCCATTGTCCCTCTCTTCTTTGTTTTTGGAGCTTCTTCATCATCTTCTACTTTGAGCTCTCCGTTGGTATCTTCTTGTGACGCTTCGACACCCTTTTCCTTTTTAACTTTAACAATTGTTTCTTCTTCCTTCTTTACCTTTTCAATCTTCTCATCTTTGACGTTCTCCTCTTTCTTCGCTCTCTTGAGAGTTGGTGTGGAGTTACCGAGACCAGTGTTCTGATCAGCGTTGCGAGCAGCCTGAAGTTTTTTTTTGTTGTTGTTGTAAATTTGTAAAGAAAAAGAAGATAATTTACACATGACTGGCTATCGCGGTAACAATCCAAAAGCATAGCTGTCTGATACGCGATACGAGCAACAGTCTCGCATATATATCTGACCCTGATACTACTCAGGAAGCAGCAGGGGACACATGATATGCTGAGGGGTGATGTAATTAAATATGGTTTCCATACCTTAAGAATAATTTTACCGTTTCCGATATCTCCGCTAGCGCTGAAGGCGACGTGGTCTCTGGTGACCTCAATTGTGACGGCGTCTCCAAAGTTTGCGATGTCTCGACAGATTCGAGCGAATTCAGATGAAGGGAGTTGGACACCAGCTTTGTAATCTTGGTCTGGAATTCCAAGTGACTCTGAATCGATTTCCATTAATTTCATTGAGAACTCGGATACTTTTTCTTCACCAGAATCCTGTAGTCTGATGTTCAACAGATCACCTTCATCTTCAGAAGTGAGGATGATCGAATCGTTGTTAACTCCTTTAATCATTTTAGCTAAGTTTCCTATGCTGACACCCAATTGAATATTCTTCTCACATCTGTATGAGTGAAACTGATCACTCGTTAATTCCAATGACACTAAACTAACGTGACTGCTGTCCATAGCCTGAACCTGCATCTGTGAGTCGGTACATTCAAAAGTACATTCGTTAACAACTTCCTTCAATGATTCAATAATTTGTCTGAAAGTCTTAGCAGGTCTGATCTCAGCGTGGAACATTTTAAGGAATAGTAGCGGGGGGGTTTGATGCCCTTTTATTATTTAATGAAATGGTATTTAAAAGGAATTCAGAAATAACAAAAAGTCTTATTTTTCCTAATTAAAACACAACAAGGAAACGTAAAGAGAACAGCAATAGCATTGCTACGATAACACACAGTGAACACGGGAAGATATAGGAGGGAAGTGTTCACCGCAATGATGAGAGAGAAATAAGAAAAAAAGAATCAAGAACGGACTTGATTGCCCTACGGTTTACGGTTCTCCATTCCGAGTCTTCTTCTGACAGCATCAACCTTTTGGTTGGCACGGTACTTTCTCTGGGCCAAGTTGTATGGTCTGTTGGCCTTGAGTTTGTAGCTACGTGGCTTCTTCTCGGACGCCTTCTGCTTTCTGGCGGCGGTGACCTGAGTTGGGTTTCTGGCCTTAGGGTTCTTTCTGATCTCCTCGTGAACCTTAACGTACATCTCTTCCAAGTCGTCAACGTCTTCAATACCGACAGCGATGTATCTGGAGAAGTGACACTTGTACTTGTCAGGGTCCTCTTCCTTCATCTCCTCCATCCACTCACCAACGTGAGCTCCCATGATACGACTGCGATGAGTCTCAGCATCAAGGGATCCGTTCGATGGGTTGTATCCAGGGAATCTCTTGTCACTGTGAGGAACGTTGAGTCCACCGTCAACAGCTCCCTTCAAACATGCGAAAACTCTGTTTCCGATAGTTGGGCGGGCAAGACCAATGTCAAGGAAGGCCTTGAATGGACGGCTTCCATCCTTCTCTCTCTTGTACTTCTTCTCATCGAACTGGAAGTGTTCGCCATCACATTCCTTGACACCTTCGTACTTCTTCTCCAATCCCTTGAGGGTGAGGATACGACGGGCAAGAAGGAGACCAGTTGCGTAGCAAGCAGCGTAGTTGGCGTATCCGATCTTCACACCGTAGTCCTTAAGCTCCCATGAGTAGGCAGACGCGTGGGTACGGTCTCCCTTCAACTCAGCAGAGACAATCTGACAAGTGGCGTGTCTGTTACTGATACGAGCAACCAAACGGTACTTGGCGGCCTGGTACTTGTTCTTGGCTTGGGTGACCAACAAACGGCGCTGAAGGTAGTCAGTCTTTCCCTCACGTCTACGACGATACTTGACCTGGTACCTCTTAAAGTACGCGTTGTTCTTCTGAACCTTTACGAATGGCATTGTTCTTAATTAACTGAGAGTAGTGAAGATGAATAACACAAACCACACTAATCACATTATAAATAAGGAGATGGATGTCACATATCAGCTGCTCTAACAGAAGGAAATCTAAACATCAACAACCCCGACAGCTCTACTCATAAAATAAACAAAACAAAACAAAATCCAGAAGAAAACCTGTAATGGTTTTTTCTTTCTTTTTTTTAAAAATCTTTTTTTATTATTTAAACGGAGGTCAAAAACGTCACTTACGATTATTTCGACATCAACGTCGTCAGTTGACGTCTTTTTCTTTGTAAGCTGTAGGTTGAAAGAAACGCCGAGACGAGTTACAAGTACTAATAACCATTTCAAAGATCACTCTGTTGACTTGTTGTTTGGTTCGACTGAATTTCAGAATCTTCTTTCCCCGCTGACAGTTTCAAGTCCGTTCCCTTGAATGCTGGTTCACCCCAGCTAGTAAGTAGGGACAGAAGGAATATCATCGGTCCTCACTAATGACCTCCTCTTGTTTGATTCGATTAAATCCATTTGTGGGTCGAACCTCTCTAGTGATAGTGATCAGAGATCACTTCATAAAATTAAATCTCCAATAAGTAGTTAGGGAATAAAAAAGGTACACACGGATGCTAGCAATCAGTACACGGGTAACACACCACCCAAATATAAACCTAGAAGAAGTAATACATAATAAAACCAGATATGCATCCAAATCCGACTACAACAGGAGCATATTTCTTAATCATTGCCATTCTGGTTAGCTTTCTGGTCTTTTTCCAGTAGTCTGCACTCTCACTCTTTAGACGGGTCGATTGGTTTTGAAGATTTTCAAGCTGTTTTGGTAAAGTTGTTGTTATTGTTTTTTATTAGAAAGGTACGGTCATTGAGAGAGGGGGGATTTTAAATCTCAGAAGGACTGTAGCACGACAGAACCGATAACTCGGGTATGGTCGTAATTGGTAGTCTTCTTTTTGTTCTGGAACAAGTTTGAGGAATACTGCGGGGACCTAATCCCTTGCAACTCGGCTATATGTGGACGGCTCACATGATTCTGCTAACTTCACTGCAGGTGCGGCAGCAGTACAGGTCTCCAACTGAGAGAACGATGTCATCGAGACTTGTGTAGCTACTGAAAGCAGCTACAAGGAAATGTTTCAAATACGTCACAAGTACCTCTTCTAACCCTTCCTCTTCACTCCAATTCTCATAATGTGAGTTCCCACATCTCAGAAGGACTGTAGCACGACAGAACCGATAACTCGGGTATGGTCGTAATTGGTAGTCTTCTTTTGCTAAACAAAACAGCTCGCTAATAATTTGTCTTTTTTTCGTAATAACATCAACGAAGGGCAGTCCACTCACAGGCTACGATGAGCTCGCATCGACAAGGGAGTTCCCACATCTCAGAAGGACTGTAGCACGACAGAACCGATAACTCGGGTATGGTCGTAATTGGTAGTCTTCTTTGTGTCACACAAGCTCTCAGATAGTTGATTATGAATAATTTGTATTAAAAATTTTAAAAAAAAAATTAGACAAACCTTTTCACCCCTTCCCAGAATATCCTCCAAACTCTGATGCATAATATTTGTTACTTCCGAGAGTTCTTTTTGAAGATGGTGAATCTGTTTGTGTGTTTTTTTTTTTTTCATTTCCAGAGAGGGAATAGTAACGCAATATTAATATGATAAGATGCACACCTGCGGGTTTTGACTATTCTGATCGTAGAATCTGACCTTTTTAACAATAATTTTATCGAACTTAATGAGAGCATATTCTCTGTCTGCATCATTTATTTGATGAATTGAATACATTTCATGAAAGTCTCTCCTCAACTCTTCGAGGTATGACTGAACAGTTTCCTTTCTATTTCCACGAGAGCTGCAGGTAACAAAGCATACAGCTCCATCGTTTAAAACGTAAAAAGATGCTTCACCACCTTCTAAACAAGTATGTCTTGGTAGCTTACCCGATTGGTACATACTTCTGATATGTTTGAAGACAGTTGTCTCATGTTGTTGATCTGCTTCACTGCGATGCCTACTCGCATCACACGAAGAGCACAACAACATTCCATCACCCAATCGATAAATTGCTGTGCTCAGACTTATAGAAGTAGCCATTTGATACTTGATGTGATGTGTTTCTGATGAAGTAACAAAATCTAATCATTCAGTGACAGCAACACCATTCACACTTCGATACGATAGCTACACTGAACTGAAATGTGAACTACGGGAGAGTGCAGAGGTGGGAAAAGGGACACTCGCAACATATAAACAATGGGAACCAGGAGAATAACACAACACCATTCAACATTCATAGTAATATTTAAGTAGCTGAGGCTGACAGTCATCCAACTGTGAGACTCTGTATCTGACTTTTCAAACTTTTTTTTTTTTGGATTTTTTTTTTTTTTTTGAATTTTTTTCTCTCCGAGAAGGGGAAAAAAAAAAAAAAAAAAAAAAAAAAACGCTGGCTTGTGAAGAAGGAAGTCCTTTTTTTATCTAAGCCTCACAACAACGAGGCAAGAACCAGAACATGAAAGAAAAAAGAAGGAAAAAAAGTACGGCACCTAAAATAGCTCTAGTAGTGACCTTCGTCTTTGCGGATTCCAGAACCGTAAATTCAATCAGACTGAGGGAGTTTAAGACATTAGGATCACCTTATTATTTGCCATTTCAACCTCTATTAACACACAAGGTAGGATTGATCGTGTGTTTTTTTGTTTTTTTTTATATAAGGAGGGGGGAAAATACTTAGGGGAAGAAAAAGAAAAAAAAATCACTCACAAGATACCATCCGCAGCAAAAAAAAAAAAAAAAAAAAAAAAATCAAACCTTTCGAGAAACACAAAAGAAATAAAATAAAAGAAACAAAAGGAACCAACTCAATGAATGAGTTGTTTTTGAAAGTCTCCCGTTGTCAATGATTGCCTGCGGTATTCAAACGGTTTGACACCAGAACGAAACCTCAGTAACGTCGTCAAAGGAATAACTCCTGTAGAAATAATCTGTAAACAGCTGCCTTGACACCTAATAATATTAATCAGCCTCCGCCTCAGTAATTGAAGACGGCGACAAGATTGCTGCTGCCGGAGGTGAAATAAATTGAGACGGAGTCACGGCCGCCGGTACTTCTGAAGGAAATTCCTGAGAAAGTCCACAAATCGGAGTATTAACTGGAACTGGTACAACAGGACTAGCTGTAAGACTTTGAGAAGGTGTCGTCAGATTGGTAGTCGAAAGTGTTTTCTTTGCTGGCGTTGCAACCAAAGCCGGTCCTGAAATCGCAATGGCGGATGGCTCTAACATAGAGAAACTCACATTACCCATGTCAGGCACTGTGGCTCGACATCCTTCTGCATACGGTCCTTGTAATGGAGTGTTCACTGGAGGTGGTAATGCTGGACTTCCTCCACTAAAACTTGAATTCTGCCTCAAGCTTCCTAAACTCAAATTACCAGAAGGCTCTGCATCAGATTTTGCCGGGCTGTTGTTTTTTTTATTTTTTTTATTATACTTTTACAAACTGCATTATTTAAAACAGAGGGTCAACATACGTCTTGAATTCACTCATTGTTTGAAAGTTGTTATCGCTTAACTGGAGGATGATGTGTTCCCTCCGTATTGTGCTGAAGGGAGGGAAAATGATTAAGAAATAGCAGTGTGATGCCTTACTACAAACACTCTCATTACACGTGAATACAGCATAACCCTAATTTGTCATAAGAAAATGAATTTAGGTAGAACAAGGTGTGAACAGGCATTAAATATAGTAGTTGCCGTACCCCAACACATTTCCCAAAAAAAAAAAAAAAAAAAAAAGTGTTTTTTTTTTTCGTGTTACATAATCGCCATAAGGGAGATCGTGAAAGCGCTGTGTCCTACTTTTGCATCGTGGGTGACACTATTTTCTTTTTTTTTTTTTTTTTTCTCTTTTAATTCCACTTTTTTTTTTTTTTTTAAATTCACCCCATCGTTTGGGAGAGGGAATTGGGGAAAAAAAAACAAATTGGGGTTCCGCAGTCAGTTTTTAAATTTTTTTTTTTTTTTTTTTTTTTTTTCCCTTTCCCATTCTCACATCCTTTCTGTGTTCTCTTTTTCTCATTTTTTTATCCACGCCCAAGGGAAAGGGGAGCACCTTCATAACCAAAAAAAAAACCAAAAAAAAACCCGAATCCATATCAGATAAGCGTATAATAGGAGATTCAACAAAGACGTGTTTACTAGCAGGAACCTCAATGCAATATTTTTTTTCTTTCTTTCTTTCTTCGTAAAGCATGAATGAAGTATACTGCATAGTAAGCAACACATGCAAAGATGAGAACAAGTCAAACCTGACAACTGATGACTATTTAACCAAACAAAACTTACGGATTCCAACAAAAAAAATGAAGGGGTGGGGGTTGTGCCAAAGTGCACATGTAAGAAAAAAAAAAACAAAAAATACCAAAAAAAAAAAAAAAAAAACAGCCACAAAACCCGATTAGGGGTTTGTCAGTTTGTTTGTTAGTTTTTTTTTTTTTTTTTTCCTAATTTCTGAACAAACCAATGTGTGTGTTTTTTTTTTTTTTTTTTTTTTTTTTTTGGGTTAAAAAAAAAAAAAAAAAAAAAAAAAATGCAGAAAACGTAAGTCAAAACCAACCAGACACGAGAACAGAAAATTTCTGTATTACTGAAAGGAGAACAAAAACAGACCTACCAAGTCGTTTATCCACAAGGAGGGCGAATTGCCTCACATAATGTTCCCCCACTAGGGGATATATGATAAACAGGTTATTATTACTGCAGAAAGAAACTGTTCAGAGGGCTAGTTTCCTCCGAAGTAATCAACGAAACTGACCTTCTTTTTTTTTTTTTTTTTTTTTCTATTCTTCTTTCATTTTCATTCTGTCCAACAAACAGCGTAACTGCTAAGAGGAAAAAAAAAAAGAAGAAGAGCTTCAGGCCGTTCAGCACTTTTTTTTTTTTTTTTTTTTTTTTCCCTTCTTTTCCAACTTCCAAGCTACTGTAATATTACAGAGAAAAGAAGAAGAAAATGAAGAAGGGGAAAAAAACAAAAACAAAAAAAGCAATTGTATTCGTTATTAAAGGATGAAGAGGGAAAGGACTGCGGAAGGAGGGATCTCAGATGGGAACAAAAAAAGAAAAAGGCTCGAAATTCTCACTATCTTATACTATTTGAGCTACACTATGAAAAAAGATTTTTTTAAAAAAAAAGATTTATAAACCAGCTAGATTTTACTAAAACATGGGCGATAGATTCAACCTACTACCTTCTTCGTATTTTTTTATTTTATTTTTTTGTTCTTTCACTTTTGGTTGAGTGTGTTGGAATTTTTTTTTTTTTTTCTTCCCCACTAATCCACCTTTTGTAAATTCTCGATCGATTTTAGTTTGGGGCAGGCGGCAACGGATTGTGGGTGAAGTCACCTTCGAAGGAACCTACGAACTGACCATCTGTTTGATTCATTTATTTTTTTCATTTCTATAAAATATTCGAACTGTGCAGTGAGAGCTTCTCCAGCATCTCACGACACGTCACGATTTAATCAGAAATCCGGCTCGCCAGAGAATGGGAAAACAAAAAGTCTCGCATATATATCTGACCCTGATACTACTCAGGAAGCAGCAGGGGACACATGATATGCTTCTAGTCAGTCTCTCACCAGTATGAGTTATCAGAGAAGGGGGACACGCGATACGAGCAACAATCTCACATATATATCTGACCCTGATACTACTCAGGAAGCAGCAGGGGACACATGATATGCTTCTAGTCAGTCTCTCACCAGTATGAGTTATCAGAGAAGGGGGACACGCGATACGAGCAACAATCTCACATATATATCTGACCCTGATACTACTCAGGAAGCAGCAGGGGACACATGATATGCTTCTAGTCAGTCTCTCACCAGTATGAGTTATCAGAGAAGGGGGACACACGATACGAGCAACAATCTCACATATATATCTGACCCTGATACTACTCAGGAAGCAGCAGGGGACACATGATATGCTTCTAGTCAGTCTCTCACCAGTATGAGTTATCAGAGAAGGGGGACACGCGATACGAGCAACAATCTCACATATATATCTGACCCTGATACTACTCAGGAAGCAGCAGGGGACACATGATATGCTGAGGGTGATATAATAAGGTTTTAATTTCCCCTTTAAATGCATCAAGCGCAAAGCATGCATGTCTCTAGACTAGGTTCCGACCTAGAGGCGTTCAGCCATAATCCATCCAGTGGTAGCATCACGGCACTGTCCGATCAGACAACCGTAGATACCAGGGACTAGAAACGGGAGTTCCTCTCGTACTGTCATTCCAATACCAAATCGGTTACTTCTATTAGTTAATAAAGATACATACCTTGAAATTGGTTTTCACCCTGCAACTGGACAAGCTGGAGCTGGGTAGGCCTGTTTTTCCTTCAGTTTAATACCACTATGCAGGTGATAAGAATAGTCATTATTAATATTAATTTGTTGTTATAAAAACACCAACAGAGTTAAGAAAATGATAAAAGTACACACTGATTGCTTCCACTCTGTCCACTCTGAGAAACTTGTCCCGTAGGAAGGAGGATAGACATAGGAGTAGTAACAAAAGGTTGTTGTCCTCCCTGTTGCTGTTGTTGTTGCTGCGGCTGATTCTCTGACTGACCCCCAGAGTAGCCAACCAATGGCGGGTTAGCAGGTCTTGGTGCTGGCTTGCAATAGGTACCTCCTGGTCCACACACGCGGGTAGCGCGTACTCGAGTTGGAGCAATTTCCATACATTCATATTCTACTTCAGATCCTTCTAACAATGATCGAAATCCTTTGGAGTGAACAACTGAGTGATGGACAAATACATCGTCTCCTCCCTCGATTGGCTGAATAAAACCATATCCCTTATCAAGATTCCATCTCTTTACGAATCCTGGTCTGACTCTGCCTCTACTCTGTTGAACACCACCTCCACCACCACCGCCACCGCCACCGCCACCACCTCCTTGGGATCCTCCAACTTGGGAGCCTCCTGTTGGAGCTCCTGGAGCAGCCTGGAATGAACCCGCCTGCTGCAAGTATACCTGTTGGTATCCCTGTTGTGGCTGCTGCTGCTGAATCGCAGTGAACTGTTGCTGTTGCTGCTGCTGTTGTTGTTGACCACCCCACTGTATCTCTTGACTCAACCCATGCTCACCCATGTTGCTGCCTTGGTTACTTCCTTCCGTTTTGAATTGGGGGGGAGGCTACGTACCTGAATGTGGAAATACAACATTAAATACACACTAGCTTCCACTGCAGAACTAAACACTGGTTCGAAAATGCCCTACGCAGGTGCACCTGTTGGGAAAGTTAGCAAAGAGACGCAGATATCTATGCGATTATGTAAACCTTTTTTCACTGTGCCCACCAATAGTAATTGGGACTTTTTTGGCTGTTTTTTTTTTTTTTTTTTTTTTTCGTTTTGTAGTGGTTTTTTTTTTTTTTTTTTTTTTTTTTTTTTTTTTTAATCCTTTCCCAGTGCATGTCGCCCTAACAGAAATTACCTGCTTGTTGTTCATCCTCGTGTTAATTATCTGGTCTGCGGTCGGCTTACTCCTGTGTTTGAATCCAATTAGCAGGAATGGAGGAAATGCAACGCAACCATTGATTTAATGAACACTGGCTTCGCTTTGTAAAAAGAAAGATAAACTAACAAAACAACATACCCCCACTCACTCACTCACTCTCAACACTCCCTTCACTCGATAGGTGGCTCTACGGTTTTGGTTCTCGCATCTTTTCCGCTTTTTTTTTTTTTTTTTGTTGTTGTTGTTGTTTTTAGTTATTATTTTTGTTTCATGCATTTCGTCCTTTATAATTCCTCACATTATTTTTGAGGGGCGAGGGCCACAGTCAGGTGTGAAACAACCGCACAATCTTTTTTTGTTTTTTTGTTTTTATCTTGTTTTTTTTTTTTTTCCAGTTTTTTTTTTTTTCCATCCGCTTGTGCCTACCTAACCTTTATACATCTGCCTACTCTTGTTGATTACCGAAGAATGGTTGGTTATTTGGGTAAACAGGGAGAATTGCTTGGTTAGCAGGTCTTGGTGCTGGCTTGCAATAGGTACCTCCTGGTCCACACACGCGGGTAGCGCGTACTCGAGTTGGAGCAATTTCCATACATTCATATTCTACTTCAGATCCTTCTAACAATGATCGAAATCCTTTGGAGTGAACAACTGAGTGATGGACAAATACATCGTCTCCTCCCTCGATTGGCTGAATAAAACCATATCCCTTATCAAGATTCCATCTCTTTACGAATCCTCTTCCTCTCGTTCCGCCACCACCACCGCCACCTTGAGATCCTCCGATTTGAGAGCCTCCTGTTGGAGCTCCTGGGGCAGCCTGGAATGAACCCGCCTGCTGCAAGTATACCTGTTGGTATCCCTGTTGTGGCTGCTGCTGTTGTTGTTGTTGCTGTTGCTGTTGCTGTTGCTGCTGTTGTTGCAAAAGAGCAGCGAATTGAGGCTGCTGCTGTTGCTGTTGTTGTTGTTGTTGCTGTGGAGCCCCCCACTGTAATTCTTGATGATCCCCCATGTTGTTGTTTTTATTACCGAGAGGCGTGTGTACCTATTCAACAATAAACATAACAACGAACACAAAAAAGACAACCAAGAAACGTGTACTACCTTAACGCAGTAGACAGTAGACTACCTTTATTTTAGTTAAATAAAAGAAGGGAAAAAAAATCAGATTAACCACAATGGAACAACTGATTCGCACAAACAAGAGGAGACTTAGCCACAACATATTATTATAAAGTGAAGGGGAAGACAGTTCGAGGGGGGCAATACATTTATTTTTTTATCTACATTGTTAACTGCGGTATGAATGATGCTTTCCCTTCTCTTACGGTAATCCAAGTTGACTATTGTTGATTAGGTTGATGAGGGTTTTATTAACCTGACTACTTTAACAAACAATTTAAAAAAAGAAAAAGGAAGAAGAAACACCACAAAGAAAAGAAGAGTCCGAAGCATCAGTTGTTTTCACCATCTCTGTCAGAGACAAAAGACAATAATATGGACCGATTGCATAAGGAAGTATAAACTAAAAATTTGCACAGGGGAGAAAGTGTTGTCACCCACGCTGCCTAAGGAAAAAACACAACAGAATTAACAAAAAAAAAAAAAAAAAAAAAAAAAAAAAAAAATCAATAAAAAAAACCCCTCTCGGGGTCGCACTCTGAGTTCTGATTTGGTAATTAAAATTATGCAAGGGAAGAGAAAAAAAGGAATTTATCGACATCAAGAAAGCCAGCCAGGCTCCAGTACAAAAACAGACGATGTTAGCGAATCATATTTTTATTTAAATTATTCATCAGATTTAATCATACCGACAACGTGAAGGTGTCAATAGCGGGTCGCACTATTTCTATATTTCACCTCATAAACAAAAGTGGAACTGGTTTTTTTTTTTTTTCGTTTTTTTTTGTTTTTTTTCAACTATTGACAAAAAAAAAAAAAACTCCCCTCAACAAAAAGGCTAACAACGTAATAATTTCCCAGTTGGCAATAATTTGTTATTTCTCTGGGCTCTGGACGACATGTGTTGGAATCTAACGGAATAACAAACAAAATGAGAGAATTACAAAAAAAAAAAAAAAAAAAAAAAAAAAAAAAGGTACAGAAAGGGAAGTAGACAGCCAATTTCCCAGGCTGTTATTGGAATAACTAAAAGTAAAAGGACCCAACTCTTGTGGTCAAAGTATTCTTCTTTATTTTATTTTTTTTTTTGTTCTCACCAGAGGTTTCCTAGCAGAATTTTTCTTGTGAGGAAAAAATCAACCAGTTTTTTTTTTTTTTTTTTTTTTTTCCAGCCCGAATTGTCGTATTGCGGTTCAGGTAATTATCGATATGACCTTAGGAAATATCACCTACACCGTCTTTTAGAGAAATGAATTAATAAATAAATTTTAAAAAAAATAAAATGAATAACAGTAATGTCTTATTCAGGTTTTTGATGATCCGGTCAGCCTACCGATGTGGGATCAACAAAGAAAATCGATTTAAAAAATTGAATATAAAAAAATAAAAAGATTTGCATCGACATCTCTCTTTGTCGGCAGTTACAGTTATCAGAATGAGAAAGCCAAAAAAAAAAAAATAAAGTTTGCTTTCCGATATTATTTTAGAGAAGACAAAAAATAAATCTATTGTGTGTCTGTACAAGGTAATAAAAACATCAAATGCCGTAGTCCCTCAGGTGATCCGGTCAGCCCACTGATGTGGGATCGATAAAGTGAGCAGCGGTGATGAGCTTATCTCTTTTTGAATAACTATTTCAGTTCGATGAGATCAGACGAAGTCATCTTCGTATTCTTCAGAAGATTCACCGTCGCTCTCTTCATGAGGCTGTTGGGTGTTGGTGCTGTCTTCAGGAGGAGGAGCAGCAGCCATAACAACAACCGGCTGTGTTTCAGCAACAGGTGTCTTCCTGTCAACACTACCAACACTTGAAGGAGTATAACTAATCGAGATTGACGGGGTTGAGCCCGCCGCACTCTTTCTCAATAAAGTCTTACTCTCTTCTCTCATCATCATCGGTTGGTCGATACTTTTTACTAAATCCGAAGATGATTCCTCGTCTTCTTCGTCTTCCTCTTCTTCTTCATTCTCACTGTCAGTTATTCCGTTGGTTTCTATTTTTAAAGAACAACTTCGAACAGGTTCAATATAGAAACGTCTTCCTTGAGTAGTGACTGCAGTCTTTAATCTTTTACTAGAGATAGCAATCCATTCATCGTGAGCTTCACTGTGGGATTCGTAATGTACTTTTACTTTATCAGATGTAATCTGAATTACTCGACAACACCGTTCTCGCATTCCACTTTTGATAAGGAGTCTGTCGTTTAGTGAAAGTTTGATGGGCTGTTCTTCTTTTGTTGGTGATGGTTTTTTTGATATCCTTCTCGGAGTGTATGTTCTCTGAATAACGTATCGCCAGGCTAACTTTGCTCCAGCATTAAGTCTTCTAACTTGAGTATCAGACATCGTGTGTTTATCAGCTGTTTTTAGGTGTCTCTGAACTGCCGGTCTTTTAAACAATCTTTTACAATGAGGATCTTGAACAGCATCATATTGAGGCATTCTTTCTGAAAGACTTACTTCATTCCATGAGGTACGAGTCTTACTACGAAGTCCCCAAACAGGTGATCCTTGTGGGATCATTTTCGATACTGGTTTGCTGTACAAAGCAACCAGACGATCTTCTTTGTGTGGAGTTGTGACGAAACCATCCGCATCGTGAAGTAACTGACTAGTGTCAGGAGAGATATTTACATTCAGAGCTGCGAAATCACTGTCACTACAGCTGCTTGTTGGACTCTTTGGTGGTTCCAACTGAGGACTTCTCAAAGATGAATGACTCGAACTTGGAGATAGGGATTCTGTTGATGAAATACTTTTTCTAGTCGGATTCGAACTTGGTTGAATTTTTTGAATTTTTTTTTCTGGTTCTGAAATCTTTTGAGGAGGTGTTGCTGTTTCTCCTAAATTCTTATCAATTGAGAGAGTAGTCTTCTTACAAATACTTAACAACGACAAGTAATAGTTACGTAACAGACCACGACCAGCCCTCTTTCGAAGGGACAACACGTGAAGTCTTGTTATGTATCTTCTTCTTATTCTGTTGAAATGTTTCGTTTCTTTTGCTACAACAACATCCCATCCAGGACCAGGTCTAGTTCTGTTTACATTATTTCGAGGTGTTGGGACAGAGCTACTTGGCTTTGATTGGATGTCACCAGACTGTGATTGCTCAGCCTGCATCATTCCCCACATTGAACGTGATGGACTGCTGATTGGTACGTCAGAATCACTGGAATCTGAGAAGTTGGAAAACTCTCCGTCATCGTCTTCACTCATTTTTAATGAGCAGCAACACCTGAGAGAGAGAGAGAGAGAAAGAAGTTTTGATGAGCTCCACAGACTTTAATCATTCATGAGATGGCTATCACTTTACTATTTGAAATACCTGTCAGAGAAGTGAATATGATGTGAATCAGACAGACTGGAATGGTTGTAAAAGATTTCTTTTAACTTGTAGCTCGCTGCATGGCCTGACAACGACCACACTGCAGACCGAGTTGGGGGAAAAAAAAAAAAAAAAATTAACTCGTAGTTGTTTTTTTGTTGTTGTTCGTTCAATTCATTTTTTTTTTTTTTTTTTTCCCCTCCCATTTTCTCTATTTCTCTGCTCAGTTTCAGAGCGAGTCTCCCTTCCGACTGCATTCTGTAAAACAAATATATATAAAAAATAAGTTTCCAGTTTCAGGTCCCAAGCAACTTTGAGAATCGTTGCAAAAAAAATTGCAGTTCAGATTCAACTCAAAAAACACGGACAAGAAAATATAATTACACAGCGCATTTTATCATCGCGTTTTATTTTTTTTTTTTTTTTTAAACAAGAACGAAGATCAGCTCCGAAAGTGAGAAAACGAAAAGAAAAAGAATCGAGTCAATGAATCAATGATTTGAAAAAACAAAAAACAAAAAAAACGAAAAAAAGGAAAACCTAAAAACCTTTAATTTAAGCTAAAAAGAAAGAAAAGAAAAAGAAGAAAAAAAAAAAAAAAAACGCACAGAGAAAATAGATGATGTGAATCTTTGATTATTATTCTTTTACTGCTCCGGATATCCAAGAAGACAGACCCTTTAAAAAAAACATTGTAAGCAAGCGTAAAGTGAGCAATTAGTTCGACTATTAATACTCTTTGGGTTTTCTACTAAGTGACCAAGTAATACAAAAGAGTCCTCAACGAAGGCTACCCCTGCTTGAGTACGTGTGCTTTATTTATTTTTTTTTTTTTTTTGAATGAACGAGACAACAGAATTTATAGGGGAAAAGAAAATGATGTAAAAGGGAAAGAATACTTCACAGCAGACTCACCCACGTCCAAGACACGCGTAAATTGGAGCAGATGATCGTCGCAAAGTTAATGTGGCAGCGTCGGGTCCACCACGACCCTCCAACACAATTCACTGACCTCTAACGGGTTAAATACCTGAGTCAGGTTTTGTTATTCTGCGAGGACTTCGGCAAGTATTTCATTTATTTATTTTTTTAAAAAAACCCCTCTCATACGAAAAAATTCATTGACTGTTGTACACAGTGAACGAATAAGGAAAAACCACCATCCCAAATACAAAAAGTTTCTGAAAACCCCCCCAATTTCAAACAGAACGAATAGTTCTCCACGTTTGTCTGCACACATGCACACTGCTAGTAAATAATGTTTTTTTTTTTTGTATGGAGCTGACAGAAACTTTTATTAGAATCAGGCTTTCTCAAATCAGAAGGAGGATTAAAAAGGGGAACATTTCAGTGTACGTCGGTTTTGTTTTTTTCCTTTTATTTCTGTAGTACGCTGTGTCAGGTTTTTTTTTTTTTTTTTTTTTTTTGGTCTGGAAAAGATGAAAAAAAGGTGATAAAAATTTACCTTTTTTTTTTTTTTTTTTTTCTTCTTCTTGTCACCAAAAAAAAAAAAAAAAAAAAAAAAAAAAAACAATTCCTAATGTAATAGGCAGCGACCAGAATTGAAAGAAAGAAAGAACACCTGTTCCTTATATTTCCGGGGAGGGGATGAGGGTGAGAGAGGGCAATGCTAACCACGTTTTTGATTTTTTTTTTCTTTTTTCCCCCCCTTCTGCAGAGTAAGTAGCCTTACGTGTTCCTTAACAACCACGCCTGTCTCCGATACAAGGATACCTAAAATTGCATCGGTCGGAACATAATTCCGTGAGACTTCCTTACTTGTACTTTTACAAGAGGATGCTCTCGCCCATTTCAAAAAGAATTATACCATCGAGAAGAATAAAGAAATCACCTTACGCACATTACATAAAATATCTTCTTTTGGCTTCCGTTTGATGAGATCTTTTTATTATACTTTATTCAACAATGATTTCGGAAGGAAAGAAAAAAGAGAAACAAAAAAAAAGAAACTCTTTCGCTCAGCAGCCCTGATTCGCTGGTGAGCTTCTCCCTTTGAAGACTTATATAAGAAAATGAACAAAAAAAAAAAAAAAAAAAAAAAAAACACGCAATATATGTGAGGGGGAAAAAATGAGGGGAAAAAGAAAATGGGTAAGAAAGACATCCTCATCAGCCGTTTCTATTTTATTTGTTTTTTCCCTCCTTACCATCTTCAAACTTTCCACCTGATTCTATTACAATGCCCTTTGATGGGAGGGGTCAGGGATAAAAGATAAAAAAAAACACAGCGAAGGCAAGAAAAAAAAGAAGAAAAATGCCACACCTCAGTAACTAATTATTGTATCATGAAGAAGAGGAAAACGTGTTTTTTTTTTTTTTTTTTTTTTTTTTTTTTTTACTTTGAAATTTCATTGTATGAATTTCTTCCAAGAAGTTCCTTTTCGAGAACAGCGTAGGATTTTCCTTTGGTTTCTGGAAGGATGAATCTGATAAAGAATACACCAAGGAAGCACACAGATCCATACATAACAAATAGCCATCCATGTCCTGCAGAAGTCTCACCGTTAGGATCCATTGGGTCAGCATTAGAGAATGCTTTAACCATCGTATCGACAGTCTTTGTAATAACGAATGATAATAACCAATTAGTCATAGTCGCGATAGCACTGAATATTCCTTTAACTTCTGGATGGAAGATCTCACCCATAATAAACCATGGAACTGCTCCCATTCCCATCGAGAAGAATGCAACGTATCCGTAGAACCCAATAATGAGCATCGCTTTTGGAACAGAACTCGACCAAAAGTAATACGACGACATTAGCATACAACAGATAACAAGACCAACAGATGCGACTGTTAACATCGCTTTACGACCTGCTTTATCAACGATAGGCGCTGCTACAATTGTTAAAAAGAATTGCATGGCTTGAACTCCAACAGCAAACTTGTTTACAGTGTCGTCATCAGTCCAAACAGTTCCTAAGATCTTTGATGCGTAGAACATGACAGCATTGATACCAGACAACTGCTGAACAAACATAAGACCAACTCCAATCATTAAAGCTTTAACACGAGGAGGTTTCGCTATCTTCTGCATCAAAGTCTCATCAGTTTCCACAACTTCGTCCTGATTTAAATCATTTTCCATCTTTCCTAATATTTCAAGTACCTGACTGTCTTCAGTTCTGAGTTTTCTGAGAGAAGCCTCAGCTTCTTCTTTTCTTCCCTTGCTGAGTAACCACACAGGTGATTCAGGAATCATAAAGGCGAGGACAATACCAGCGGCGTTAACAATCAGAACAATTATAGAAAGGGATTCGTATCTGTTTTGTTTTGTTTTGTTTTGTTTTATTTATTTTATTTTATGTTTTTTTCATCCATTTTGTTGTAAAAAAAGACTACTTAAATATAATAACACACCTGATCCACAATCCTAAAAAGTACACCATAAAGATACCGGCTACAACACCAACCTGAAAACACGTTCCAATAGCTCCTCTCAGTGGAAGAGTTGAGATCTCAACCTGAAGTGGTGTTGGTTTTGTGTTGTTGTTTTAAAATAAATGACACAAAAAAAATCATACCTGATAGTTACCGATTGAACAACAAATAAAACCAATACCAACTCCCATCAGGACACGTGCAGCATAGAATTGAACCATTTGGTGGTCGTTACTCTTTCCAGCATCTGGAGCTTTACATAAAAGGATGAGAAGATATCCAATTAGTAAGAAGGCGTTTGCGAGAATCATACCAAATTTCTTTCCGAATTTATCAACAGGGAATCCTCCAAGTACACCTCCAAGACAGGCTCCAAGATTGATTACAGATCCGAACCAAGTCTTTTGATCATCAGTCATGAAGAACTTGGTATCCAAATAATAAGTTTTCGTCATGTCCGATGATGGATTAAACACAGGGGAAGTAAACCCTAAACAATACCCAAAGGCGAATGTTCCACAGCTGGTAGCTAAAATCGCAATCCATAAAAAAACAGAAGGCTTATCAATCAGCTCAGCCTGTTGCAAAAGACTTGAATCTTCATTCACCTCCGCATCATTTGAGTGTAACGTCATGTTGTGAAGGTATGGCTGTTGATAAAAAAGATTTTTAGAGATCGTTTTTTTTTTTTTTTTAAATCATCAATCAAAAAGGGAAGAAACCAATCGTTACTTCCTTTTTTGTTTTTTTTTAAACCAATCAAAAAAAAAAAATCATTAATTCTAATTTGGTTTGAAGAGAGAGAGAGAGCAAATAAACCACACTCACGCACCAGGAATAAATCACAATAACAAAAACAACACCCAACAACACTCACACAAAAGGAAGGTATTTGTCTTAGTAATGGTCCTTTGACACATAAAAGTGTGTTCACAAAGACGTTCGATTCACGCACAATATAAAAAAACAGTAAACTGTCTGTCAAAGATATCTCACATTGAAGAGAGAGATGTTTATATGAATGTTTTCTTTATTTATTACAATTCATCCTGTTCAGAGTCTACCGACTCCATCGGCAACATAGAGTTGAGGATATTGAGTCTCTTCGTGAAGAGGTCAGACTTGTCGTCTGAAATCTGATTTTGTTGTTATTAATTATTTAAATGTAAATGATAATTACAATTCACCAACACCGTAAAAAAAAGGTTGTATCTACATACTGATCCCTTGTGAAGTAATCCTCCAAGGCGGGTTATTTCTGAAGTGACCCACTGCGGTCCCTTTTCTGATATCTTTTTAAGGATTCGCTGGTATAATGCAATGTCGGTGTTCTTAGGTTCTGCTTTTATCATTTCATCAGTTTTTGTTATTGCTTTGTTAATGAGTTCCATTTTAAAAGCGATTCCTTTCACTTCTTTATGGAGGTCAGCGACCCGACCAGCCTTATTGTTAAGACTGCCGTCAAGATTTCTGTTGGTTCCAACAACCTTATTTATGAAATACAAAACTGCTCCCGGAGTTAACTCCGGTTCATTAAAAGGATATTGTTTGCCTTTGGTGAGAACGACGATTTTAGGAGTGGCAGGATCTACTTTCATTTTTAATGATGTTTTTGGATTTTTTTCAGCATCCATGGCGGCGATTAGTATTTGAGGCTCGTTTTTAAATGCGTCGAGAAATGTTTGATACCAACCTGCTACTTCTTGAGCTGACTTGGAACTCCTCGACAAGATCTGAAGTACAATAAAATCATTACTATTCTTGAGATATGAATCGATAGTGTTGTCTGTAAGGATTATCATTTCTTTTGATTTTTTTGATTTTTGGTGTCGTAGATTTAATCCAACCTCACCATTAATAAAAGACAGCAGTTGGTCGACATTCGGAATGCCATTATAACCCTTTGGAACTCCATTCACAAATAGTACAATTTGAGGGTAGTTCGTCACTCCCATCGCTGCTGCTTCTTCTCCGTAAAAGTTTCCATTTAATTTGGCAATTTTAACTTTTGTTTTAGCAAGTGGATCACTGCTGACTACTTCAGCGATTGTTTTTAGTATTCCAACCATCCTCTTACTGTATTCACACCATGGAGCGTATGTTGTGAGAAGTACGATTGGATTTTTTTTAACAAAAGGTTCAACTCCGGTTGTTATTTCTTCAACATTTGGGATTCGATCATCTATCTCTGCTGCCATTGCCGTAGTCAATATCACAAATAGGATTACATAACAGAACTTCATGGTCGTAAATATTTTACTTTTTTTTTTTTTTTTTTTTCCCCCTTCTCTTTTCTGTAGATAAAGAAATAAATAAAAAAAAACAAAAATTTCCGTAGCGAGTCAACCGTCTCAAAATTAGTTATTTCAGTATTCACGCCATCGAGTCTCAACATTAGTTATTTCAGTATTCACGCCATCGAGTCTCAACATTAGTTATTTCAGTATTCACGCCATCGAGTCTCAACATTAGTTATTTCAGTATTCACGCCATCGAGTCTCAACATTTGGAATCCAACCATCGATTTCCGTAGCGACCACTTCTGTAATGTTAGATAAGGATTTGAATAATAAAAAATTCAAAAAATAAAACAAAACAAAACAAAAACCAAATCAGCAAGACTTCAGAGTTTAATCATTAGCTTTGTTTTTTTGTTTGCCTTTTTTTTCTCCTATTTTATTAATAATTATGAATCCTTCCTGTATGGGATGGAAGGAATACCTGCGAAACCCAAAAACAACAACAAGGACAAAAAGAAAGAAAAAAAAGAAAACGAAATTCCAAAAAAAATCAAAATCAAAATCAAAAAGGTAAATATCAAAAAGGTAAATATGTGTTATAGAAAACTGTAAAAAGTAATCAATCTCGTGAAGAAGAATCGGAGGAATTCTTTTTCACGAATCTCCATTTTAATAATAACTTTTCATCACAAGAAAGTATTATTATTATTTTTTTCTTCCCTAACCAAAATACAGTTTTTCATCAGCTGACTGAACTCGCAGCTGCTTTTTATCTCGCGAGACTTGTCAGACCGACTACTCGTTTTCATTTTTTGAATTAACCGATCGACAGTTTTATCTTAACCATCGCATGCTGTTGTTGTTACTAGACTTGGAGGATATCTGTCACGATAAGTTCGAGTTGGTTTTCAAAAATGTGGATTTTCATTTGTCGGAAAGTAGTGAACGAACAAAGAAAACCATTTCTTAATTATTTTTTTTTTTTTTTTTTTTTTTTTCCCCTATTCCCCCATCACGAATTCACGCACGATAAGTATTCCTCCAAACAATAATAACATAAATATAGAAAGATAGAAACATAATCATAAAAGAGCCGTACCAACAGTTAACTAAAATGACAGTTGACACCGTAAGGTAAGACTCCAACATTATTATCAATGTTCTAACTCATCCACATGAATGTCTCTTTACTGAATAGGGTGGAACTACATGCAAACTACACAGCAAGACATAAAACCGATTCGCAAACTAGAAACAAAATTCCAAAACGTTTTCAGGGGGAAAGAGAGCGAGAGAGAGAGACTTTTTTTTTTGGACAACAGAAAATAACCATTTTAACTCGAAATAGGGCGAACGAAATAAAAAAATAAAAAAAAACCTCCCCCGAGACTGAATATGGCTGCCCCAGAGCACCACCATATTGCAAAAAAACACAGAGAAGTATTTGAGTAGAAGGAATTTAGTAAAACACAACTACGTATTGTATCATTACATAATTTAACATTCTTAGAGAGATTTTAATTTTCGATAGGAACCCATGACATCCTTCTTTACTTTAATTATCTGGTGGAACAGGTCTGGAGCGGGTTTGTAAAAAAAAAAAGTTTTTTTTCTGAAGTGTACAAAACAGAGTTGTTCCGGGGAGGGAGAGGGTTAAGAAAATAATTCAACATCTTCATCCTCCCCCCGAATATAGTACAATAAGTCGAACACTCGCCAAAGGGCGAGTAACAAATTCATTTAAGAAAGTAACATAAAAAAAAGAACGCAATTGAGAGAACAAGCTTTCTTAAAGTGACTCATACGAGGCGGTGATTTCATTCGCTGAGTTTCCTCAGGACTTTGTGTATAACTACTTTCAAATGTTCAGTATTTCAAAACCAGGTCGCACTGTTTCAAAATAGACACCGCCACTTCACTTAGTAACTACCCCTTCGTGTTAAGATACTAACAGAGTAGTACTAAGGTAACAAAACAAACTACAACTGTTTCAGTGAGAGTTGTTATTCCGCAAGTCGGAGAGTCTCAAGTTCCTCATCAGTTGGTTCTGGTGCTGGTAGGTCAGGAGATGGAGACGGTGATGAAGATGAGGATGGAGATGGGGACGGAGATGGAGATGGCGGGGAAGGGAACTCCTCCCGCTGCTCTATTTCAGGCAACTCAATAGCGTTCTCTTGATCAGCAATCTCAACTGGTGGCTCAGGAGCAGCGATCTCAACTGGTGGCTCAGGAGCAGCGATCTCAACTGGTGGCTCAGGAGCAGCAATCTCTAATCCAGTCTGTCGATCTTCATCAGACTCATCTTTATCATCTAAATCATCATAGACTCTCTGTCTACAGACTGGACACTCGGGATACTTCTTTTGAGATTTACCAATTTGATACATAACGTAGTCAGTCATACATGAGAAGTGTAGTTTGTGTCCACAAGGGAACTGTCCACATCTCTGTTCAGTGAGGTCAGATAGACAGATGCTGCATTGACTTATTGTATCTTCAGGTGTGATGTTTATAATTAGTTTTTGTAGAAATACCTCATATCGTTGTTTGTGGCTTTCGATTAGTTCTGTTTCGAGGGAATTGTCGTTTACTCTGCGAGAGACTCTCCTGCTGTTTGAACATTGCAGTACGATCCCCCATGAAAACAACGCCATTATTAATAAAAATGATCCAGCAGCCCATTTCCAAGCTAAGGCTGCTTTTCTTTTCCACGCATAACCTTTACTATCAAGACAGCAGGGGTTCTCGTTAGCAGTCCATAAACAGCTGTCTCTGGGAGCAGCTGAGCAGCCTGCTTCAGCTGTAAACAGACATCCAAGAGGGAGAGTATATACTTTATGGTTACAATCACCAAGACCCCATCCATCATCTACCCGAAGAGTGTTATTCTTTTTAGAGAAATCTGTATCACATCGACATGAGTTGAACGCTTGTGTCCAAATAACATTAACAGATTGATACGGAGTGGTATCTTCTGGTGTGTTTGCTTCTATTGGTTTAATTCCAGGAAGTGATTCCAATGGATGAAAGGATGGTTGATCCCAAGAGAATGGAGCTTTTGAAAAACATGATCTAATACATCCTTCAAGTGTTGGTGAGGATTCGATTGTTGAATAATCTTCTTTAAAGGTTACTGTTGTTGGGAGTGATAGTACGTCATCAACGTATCCACATCCTGCATAATAACTAGAGTGATAGTCTTGTAGAAACTCTCCGTACATGGAAGTACATTGTGCATTCTGACCTGGCCATATGATTTCAGGGAGTCCATTCACAACTTGTTCAACAAGAGATGGCCTCCAACCACTGTCTCTCATCCATGTATCATTACCACTCATACTACTCGCTGTGATTGCTATGGCTAACCATCCAGTCATGGAGAATCTATTGTTTGTTTGTGAGGGGTGGGGTGAGGGTGTTGCTGAAAAAGAAATATAAATATATATCTCAACCATCTTATAAATTAATTGAGTTGCAGATACGGCTACCTCCACTTTCTTATCTGATCTGCAGGGAAGATAAATATTATTTTCAGGTAGGTAATCTCTTACAATAGAAACAAAGGCTAAGACTTTCCCCACCTAAAAAAGTGGGGAAAGAAACCAGTGCTGCTCACCTATGAGCGCAGTGTTGTTGTAGTTGTTTTTTTTTTTTTTTTCCCCTCTTTGTTGCCTTGTCCTTCCCGAAAACAATACCAGCAATCACTCTGTTTATTCTTGGAGGTTTTTTTTTTTTTTTTTTTCCCTGCAATTGCCACTCCTTAGCTACTTACACAAAGGTATCAACCGAAAAACGGAAAGGGAGGGTAAACAAAAAAAAAAAAAAAAAAAGGAAACTGGTGGATGAATTCACTTCTCTGGTTTCTGTCAACGAATCGACGTGACAAAAAAAAAAAAAAGAAAAAGCAAGTAGTATTGTAAAAAATAAATAAAGAGGGGGAAAAGAAAGGAGAAATGATAAACAACCAGGGTAGGTGATAAGGTAAAAAACGGATGCAAAAATTCTGCATATCCGGTACACGGTCACAATGCACGTAGACTTCTCTTTTATTATTTTTCTTTTTTTTTTTTTTTGCCCATTTTTATTATTAATATTATTTTTTTATATTTTTTTTTTTTTAATTATTTTCTCCAGTTTTTGCTAACTCACTCGGGATTTTGTAGGGTCGGGTTTCTCAGACAAAGAACTATCGCAATGGGGCAACGTGATAAATTTCTGTGCAAAAAAAAAAACGCTTACTTGATTCACACACACGAGCACGAAATTATTCACGACAAATGACGCGGTTACTATCACCTGCTTAGGACTGAAAGCCATCAAAAAAAAAAAAAAAAAAAAAAAAAAAAAAAAAAAAAACCATTCAGATTAGCCTTATATTTCGTTGAACGCAGACAGAATCCTGTCGCACGGGGAAAATAAATCATGACCATAAAGAAATAACGGCTTTCAATGGAGTAGGTCTTCTCCGACGGCGTCGGTACAAAGAAAAAGGGGGAAGGGAAACACAGGGTGAAAAAATATTTTGTGGCTCAGCCCAGAAACAGTTCTCAAACTCCTTGACGACAAGAGATCCCCAAACACGGCGACACACAAAAAAAAAAAAAGAAATCGCTGCTTTTTTTTTTGTTTTCCTGTTGGTTGTCATTGTCGCATCCAACCTACAAAAAAAAAAAGAATTTTTCTTCTGTTAAAAACCCACAAACACAATAACAAAATACTTTTTTTTACGGGACTTTAGTTAGGCAGATTGAGAAAAACACACCACCTTTTAATAAAAAGATAGGTTCACCACAAAGATGAAAGGTAAAAAAAGAAACAAGAGTGAGGGGAGAAAGAAATCCTTTGGGAAACAATGTGATAAAGGTGAAAAGGGGAGTGAAAAAAGCAAGGGGGAAGAAAGAAAAGAAAAAAAAACACGCAAAAAAAAAAGAAGCAAAAATTCAAACACTCTACCTACCTGTTAAAATAGAAGGGCTCTAAGTGCACACCAACTGTATTGTTACATTTCGATATCTGTTAAAGATAAAAGGAACCACAGTGATGATCCTCTGAAGGAAGAAGTTTTTTTTTTTTCTTTTTTTTTTTTTTGTTGCTTTCCCCTTTTTTTGGGGGATAAAAACACACAACACACACCAACAAAACATAATATAAAAAAAAGAAGAAAAACGATTGAAACAAAGTTGTAAGGTATAAGGCGCTTGCCACTTTTTTTTCCCCATCCGTTCCCCTCCTTCATTAGCCAGTGGCAAAAACCACCATCTTCCCCCGTCTGGCGTTAAGCTCCGATACTGAGAAAAAAGAAAAGCGGGGAAGGGAAAGTGGGGGGTAAACTGTTTGCGAATATAATTTCTGTATTGCATCAAACCTAAATAATGAAATCAAAAAAAAACTCATCACACAATTGACTAATAATGTTAATACAGGCTAACACTCTGCCAATGAAGTACGCACTCTACATTATAATAAATGTTTCTAACGTATCTGTTGTCATTCAGTGCAGTACGGAATCGAGTTATTCAATTACGAATAAATCGTGAGCCCTGGGAAACCAAAACCAGGGTACAATGTTATACAGCAGAGTGATAAAAATGAACATTTCTTAATAAAAGGGGAATTATTAATACGAAACGAGGGGTGGAAGAATCGGAATGGAAAAATATAATCCCAACTTCTAACTTGGAGAGGTGTAGAAGAAGGAAACCTTTATTTTTAAAAAAAATCTGGTCGATTTTTTTTTTTTTTTTTTTTTTTTTTTTTTTCCTCTTCTTCTTTGTACAGTTCGGATGTGTTGGTCGAAACAATTTTTTTTTCAAAGAAAAAACAAAAAAATAAATAAATAAACAGCAAAAACGGTATTATGCTGTACTTTGTGTTTTTTTTTTTTTTTTTTTGTCTACCGTAAGTATGCATTAGCTCTTGTAAGTCGTGGACAGCATCCCCTCCTTCTCTCCCTTCCCAATACAACTTTGTCACTCGGAGAAGAATGAAAACAGGATGAAGAAAAATAACGAAAACAGATAATTGCAAAGGAAGAGACATTCAGAAAAGAAAGGGAGTGTCCACCCACAAGAGAGCTTAGTTTTTTTGTTTTTTTTTTTCTTCTTCTTCTCTTTTTGGTAACAAAACACCAGATAATCAGATGAGCTAGAAAAGAGTACCTTTGTGTTGTTCCCAACATTCCTTTTGTTTTTGTTTTTTGTTTTTTTTTTTCCCTACATGAAAGGAACTTGGCTCGGTATAAATACAAAGAAATCAGCAGCAATAACTGCCGTATTACTGAGAGCGGTGGTACTCCTTTTTTTTCACTTTTTTTTTTTGAGGGTAAAACAGGGGGAAATTAAAAAAAACCAACCGAAAGTTTGTGTGTAGACAAACTAAATTGAGTGTGAGAAGCAGGTCTTTTTATTTTATTATTTATTATTTATTATTTTTTTTTTTTTTTTTTTTGCAAAGTAACGGGAGAGGGGTAAGTTCGTAAAAGGGAAGCAACACCGATAACACCACACTAACACCTATTGATTTTGGAGAACATAAAAATCTTTCTTTTCAACGGTCTCTTCCTCGACCTCGGCCTTCTCAAAATGCCACTCGTCATACACACCAGCCGAAGACTTAGCTGGCCACCAGAATTTATCTCCCATGAGGAACGCACAAGCTGGAACAAAGATCGTTGACAATAAAAACGTGTCAAGCAAAACCGATGCTACCAGAATTACAGAAAACTGATTCAGACTAACAACGTGAGAGAACATTAAACCTCCGAAAGCAACCGACATAATAATTCCTGCTCCACAGATTGTTGATCCAACAGAGTACAATCCCTTTAGGATAGCCGCTGATGAAGTATACTTCTTACGGTATTCAGCAATTCTTGTTAACATAAAGATATCGTAATCGATAGCTAAGGCAACCGTGATTGAAATAGCCATTGGAGGTACACTCCAGGATACACCTTCGTCTTTAAAATCACCATTGAGGTATGAATAAAACCAACTGAAGGCTGTAGTCTGAAAGAAGTAGTAAGCAAGTCTGTTTTTTTTAAATTATTAAATCATAATTATTCAATCTTGATAACCTCATAGTAATAAATACATACCCAAATGATGACGCTGTACTGTATCCAATAGTGATCGCCATAATCAAAGGAATGGACGCAGATCTGAATACAATCGAAACGATAACAACAACAGCTCCTAATAATGCTCCCAACATTTTGTACATGTAATCATCGACAATCTGTTGGTTTTTTTAATTATTATTATTTTTGTCATCAGAGAAAGGGGACTACTCAGGAAGCAGCAGGGGACACATGATATGCTTCTAGTCAGTCTCTCACCAGTATGAGTTATCAGAGAAGGGGGACACGCGATACGAGCAACAGTCTCACATATATATCTGACCCTGATACTACTCAGGAAGCAACAGGGGACACATGATATGCTTCTAGTCAGTCTCTCACCAGTATGAGTTATCAGAGAAGGGGGACACACGATACGAGCAACAATCTCACATATATATCTGACCCTGATACTACTCAGGAAGCAGCAGGGGACACATGATATGCTTCTAGTCAGTCTCTCACCAGTATGAGTTATCAGAGAAGGGGGACACGCGATACGAGCAACAATCTCACATATATATCTGACCCTGATACTACTCAGGAAGCAGCAGGGGACACATGATATGCTTCTAGTCAGTCTCTCACCAGTATGAGTTATCAGAGAAGGGGGACACGCGATACGAGCAACAATCTCACATATATATCTGACCCTGATACTACTCAGGAAGCAGCAGGGGACACATGATATGCTTCTAGTCAGTCTCTCACCAGTATGAGTTATCAGAGAAGGGGGACACGCGATACGAGCAACAATCTCACATATATATCTGACCCTGATACTACTCAGGAAGCAGCAGGGGACACATGATATGCTTCTAGTCAGTCTCTCACCAGTATGAGTTATCAGAGAAGGGAGACACGCGATACGAGCAACAATCTCACATATATATCTGACCCTGATACTACTCAGGAAGCAGCAGGGGACGCATGATATGCTTCTAGTCAGTCTCTCACCAGTATGAGTTATCAGAGAAGGGGGACACGCGATACGAGCAACAATCTCACATATATATCTGACCCTGATACTACTCAGGAAGCAGCAGGGGACGCATGATATGCTTCTAGTCAGTCTCTCACCAGTATGAGTTATCAGAGAAGGGGGACACGCGATACGAGCAACAATCTCACATATATATCTGACCCTGATACTACTCAGGAAGCAGCAGGGGACACATGATATGCTTCTAGTCAGTCTCTCACCAGTATGAGTTATCAGAGAAGGGGGACACGCGATACGAGCAACAGTCTCACATATATATCTGACCCTGATACTACTCAGGAAGCAGCAGGGGACGCATGATATGCTTCTAGTCAGTCTCTCACCAGTATGAGTTATCAGAGAAGGGGGACACGCGATACGAGCAACAATCTCACATATATATCTGACCCTGATACTACTCAGGAAGCAGCAGGGGACACATGATATGCTTCTAGTCAGTCTCTCACCAGTATGAGTTATCAGAGAAGGGGGACACGCGATACGAGCAACAGTCTCACATATATATCTGACCCTGATACTACTCAGGAAGCAGCAGGGGACACATGATATGCTTCTAGTCAGTCTCTCACCAGTATGAGTTATCAGAGAGGGGGGACACGCGATACGAGCAACAATCTCACATATATATCTGACCCTGATACTACTCAGGAAGCAGCAGGGGACACATGATATGCTTCTAGTCAGTCTCTCACCAGTATGAGTTATCAGAGAAGGGGGACACGCGATACGAGCAACAATCTCACATATATATCTGACCCTGATACTACTCAGGAAGCAGCAGGGGACACATGATATGCTGAAGTGTAATCAAAACAAACCCTTCAGTATCATATGTTGTGAATGAGAAGTAATTATTTTAAAAGACATACCTTGTTGAAGTCGTATGGGATTGTGTTTCCACCTGCCAGGTAGACGTTGATGTTTGGGTGAGCGGCAGTGAAGTTCTTCATGACAGGGAACATCGCGTCCATCCACTTTGAAGCAGCACGACCAGTAGGTTCAAAAGGAGTAAAGACTCTGTAGTATGCAGCACGAATAACGTCATCTTTAACCATGTGAGTCTGACCTTCAACAACAAAGGCAATAGTCTGACCAGTTGGTGATATTGTTGACAGGTTGTGTTTCTTGTTGGCTATTTCAACATTTAGAAGAATACCTTTCCAAACAGTCTCAGGCATGTAGTCAATCACTTGTTGTGGACAAGTGCTGTTCCACTTTTTATCAGCTGTAATACAATTGAAATTGAATCCAGTAAAAGAATCAGGAACAACCATTGTCGCTCCGTTAGAATCGCAGGAGCACTGCGACTTTGTTGGACAGCATTTGAATGCGTTTTCAACAAATGGCATTCCTAAATCATCGAATATCTCAACAGGAGAAGGATATCTAAATCCATAAACTGTAGTTCCCATTAATGCCTTTCTGGGATCTCTTCCGGAGTTATCATCGAGAGGAGTGTTGTGAAGAACATCAACAACAAGTTCTGAAGCGTCCTCAACTTGAATTCCTTTTCCATCAACATCCTCCATTACTAGATAATATTGTTCAAATTGACCAGGTGGGAAGTACTTCGCCATCTTTCTCCAGGTGAGAGCAGATTGAGCGTTTCTTGGTACGTAACTAAAAGGGTCCAAACTAGTTTGAAGATCACCGAACCTGACGTACAAGAATGAAAACAACGCCAACACCACAACAATTACTACGATTGGTGCTCTTTGAATTAGTTTACCCATCCTAAAGAAAAACGACTTCGCCTGTTTATCTTTCTCTGCTTCGATTTCTTCGTCATTTTCCTGTTCAACGACTTCGTGGTCAGAACCATTTTCGTCTTCATCGTTCGCAGGAGACTTGGCAATCTTTTTGTAGTCGTCTTTCTTACTGCAGTAACGGTCTTTGATGAATTGCGGGATTTCTGCTGGAACTGCGAAAAATGTTCCAAAAATAGCCAAAATCGACGGAGTCAAAGTAATATTGACGGCAACAACCAAAGCAATAGTAATACCACAACAGATACCAGTTGAGATGAGTGCCTCACAAGGAATGATAGCCATGGAGAAGAAGGCAACTGATACCAAAGAACCTGATCCCAAAACGGTTTCCATCGCAGTGTGGGTAATCATTAAATGCAAGTTTTCGTACAGTCCAAATCCAAGATCGTAGTTTTCCCTAAACCTCATTAACAAGAAGAGGTTGTAATCGATATTAAGAGCAAGCATTGCAGACATCATCAGCTGAGGGGTCGTACTTTGAACTTTCATTGCCAAGGCGATTGGGTACGCAGCAGTGAACGCTGCTCCAATACAAATACCAATAGTAACAAGTGGGATGACCATCAGCCTCCAACTTCTTAAGAAGCATGCGAGGATGAAAAAGGCGATTGGAATAACAATTAAATCAGCGTGACTCGCATCCTTAATTGTTCCCTTACGAGCGTCAATAGTAAGAACTTGTTGACCAGTAATAGCACAGTCATAGTTGTTATTAAAGTCAGCATGCTTTGCAGCAATATCCTTAACAATATCATCTCTTAAGAAGTCAATCATATGAACGTAAGGACTTCCATCAGCAGTACTTCCAGGGTTCTTTAAGGTAAGTTGAAAAATCTGAGCTTGGCCATCCGGTGAGATGTAAGAAGAGGCTATAGGATTACGAGTAGCATTCAACACAAAGTAATCTGTTAAGGTTACCTCAAGACCAGAAAACCTTTCTCCAGGAATGATGGTTTGGTTTATCGTGTGGTGAGCGTCAGCTACGAATTCACGTACCGCAGTGGTATTAGTGAGGGCGAATTCACCCGTACTGGAACGCGATGTAATGACCATAATAATAATAGAAGACGCTTCTTGAGGAGCCCAGTATCTGTTCATTGCTTTCTTTGCGTGATCTGACGGATGACCTGAAGGTGGATCAAATGCCAGGGATGTCTCTCCTTGAAGTTTTGGTGCAAATATAGCAAACATTGGACAGAATACCAACCATCCAATAATTAAACAAACTGATATTTTACGTAACTTCATAGGGATTGCTCCAGGCTTTCCCTCTGGTCCTCCGAAGAACTCAAATCCTTTGCAACCTCCACATTTACCCTCGTCACCTATCTCTTCGTATCCTCCCATGATGTTGTCTTTGTTATCACTGGATTGTAGAAATTAAATTGTGTTGTTAAAGGGCCGCCACTTGTTATTAGTTTCATTCCCAATCATCATCTTACATGCTGAACAGATAAAGTAAAGTAATAATTGCGGAGTAAACAAGGTTGAGGAGACGACACAAAATCCAGGAGGACTTTAAAAAAAAAAAAAAAAAAAAAAAGAATATAAAAAAAGTTAACACATTCGCAACTATGCCAAGCTCCAAGCTTCAGCGCATCATATAGTCTTTTTTTTGTTTTTTTTTGTTTTGCAGGCAGTCGATGTTCCGCTTTTTTTTTTTTTTTTTTTGGTTATGGTTTGTTTTGTCCTGCAATGTATGAAAATTTCATTTTTTTTCTTTTTTTCTTTTTTTTTCCCATTGTTCTTTCACTCTTTCACTGTTGTTGTTGTTTTTTTTTTTTTTTTTTTTTTTTTTTCGCAAGGCAAACTGACTATTTCATAATAAAATCGAGCACAGTATCATTAGTTCGTTTTTTTTTTTTTTCGTTTTTCGTTTTTTTAAATCTTTCAATGTGCATAAGATTTTCATTTTTTTTTTTTTTTAAAAAAGAGTCGTCAACATTTTTCTTGTTATACAGCGAGAAAGATTTCTTGGCAACAAAAAATAAAAAAAAGGAGGGCTATGGCCACACGTAAAAAAAAAGGGGATGCTCATTTCATTTTTTTAATTTTTTCCACTTTTCATTTTTTTTTTTTGAAACACATGATTATGAAAGGCTCTCTCTCCCCCCTTCGTATCCTGTGAGTTTAACTTTTTCCGTAATTATTGTTTTTTTTTTTTTTTTTTGTTCCTGTGTCTTCCTTCCTTGCTTTTTATCACATTGAAGGATCTCGGGATGTGGGGATGGGGTGTTAGCTTTTTTTTTTTTTTTTTTTTTTTTAGTATTTCTATCGGCCACGTCGTTCATGGCTGTGCCCTTAAAGTGCACGACCGATTTCAACCAGAAAGAGAAAAATGGGATGAGGGGTGAAAAAAAAAAAAAAAAAGATCGTAAAAAAACGTGTACCTGCTAATGTTGCTGTATGGTATGAGTATCATGGGGAGGTGACTGACTCACAGCAACATAGGATCCAATCCGCAGCTGTTTCCGAAGACGCACCAGTTCAGTTACTGGTTCCTAAAAGGCAAGAGTTATACCTTCCCAGGAAGGAGGGAAGGGGGGGAAAAAAGGGGGAAAAAACGAGGCATTATGTCATCGTGTCGAACCTAGAACGTGTTTCTTAGAAAATGAAGTACAACTCAAGATCGATGTCATTAAGGGACCTGACTAGTCCATTTGTGAAGAATGGGGAGAAAAGAAGAAGAAAAAAAACACTAATTTTTTTCTGTTTTTTTTTTTTTTGGCACAACTCAGAGAGCTTTAAAAAAAGGATTGCATAATGCCCATGATCCTCAAAAAAAAAAAAAAAAAAAAAAAAGCGGGGGAAGGCAGGGGGGGTTTTTTGTTCGATAATTATTGTTTTGTTTCTTGCTGTAGTTCTTCTTTCAATTTCATAATAAAAATTTTCTTACACTAAAGATAAGTGAACGGGAGAAATAGAAAGGGAAGTGGGGGGGGTCTACAAATCACAGTAAACAACTACCCTCAAAAATGGTTCATAACAGAAATAAAGGGATAAAATAAAAAAAAAAAAGAAAGGGAGGGGGAATTGATCCAAGCATCTACCCCCAAAGAAAACTACCCAACCAACACACTGACAATCCCAAAAACAACTATAAAGCTGAAATACGGCCTTGGTCACAACAGTAAACTAAATCGGGGTTTCAGCCAAACCTGGTTGCCATGTAAAAAGACCAACAGCTGGTATCGATAGAATCTCACACACGATGTTTAATATGAGAATTCGGGGCCACCCACTACAGGTTGAGAGCCCCAAAAGGATGAAACTTTGACAAGTAGAAACTGATAACTTTTAGGAATAACCAATCAATGAAAAGGTACACAAGGAGGGAGTTATCGTTTGAAGCATACCTATAATTATATAAATATTAGTTTAGTTAGTTATAATAATAAATATAGTGCATCGTATCAAAAAGTTAACTAATATAACCAATTAGTTATTATGAGACTGTTGACTAATATAACCAATTAGTTATTATGAGACTGTTGACTAATATAACCAATTAGTTATTATGAGACTGTTGACTAATATAACCAATTAGTTATTATGAGACTGTTGACTAATATAACCAATTAGTTATTATGAGACTGTTGACTAATATAACCAATTAGTTATTATGAGACTGTTGACTAATATAACCAATTAGTTATTATGAGACTGTTGACTAATATAACCAATTAGTTATTATGAGACTGTTGACTAATATAACCAATTAGTTATTATGAGACTGTTGACTAATATAACCAATTAGTTATTATGAGACTGTTGACTAATATAACCAATTAGTTATTATGAGACTGTTGACTAATATAACCAATTAGTTATTATGAGACTGTTGACTAATATAACCAATTAGTTATTATGAGACTGTTGACTAATATAACCAATTAGTTATTATGAGACTGTTGACTAACGAGGAGGAGGAGGAGGGGGGGCTGAAATAAAAAAGAGAGAAAGAATGGGGGAAAATTATGAAGAAGGAAAAATGCATGGGTCAATTCAATCATCAGAAAGAGAAACATAATGGAAAAAAAAAAAAAAAAAAAATGAAGAAAAGAAGAAGAAAGGGAAAAGGGGAGAACAAATAAAGTCCAACCACATTTTTTTTTTTTTTTTTTCCCCTTTACAAGGATCAAAAAAACAAAAAGACAAAGCCCGAGTCACACAAAACCAACCAGAACATGTCCAGAGTGGGCTAAAGAGAGCAAGAAAAAAGAAGAAGAAAAAAAAACTGCTGCAGACATCCGTGCCTCTCAGTGGAAATTCGGTTTTAGGCGTTTTTTTTTTTTTTTTTTTTTGCAGAAGTTGTGGTAAAGTAAATAAGAACCAATCCCAACAACTCCCAGAAGTATCTTTTTTCACCTTTTTCTCTCACTTCAGCAACAACAACAACAACAACAACAACAATAACAGCTGTTGGCCATCCCTTCATGCGTTGCCATCATTTTTTTTCTTTTTTTTTTTTTTTTTTTTTTTTTTAAAAATTCCCTATTTATTGTGATAGGAACGATTCACTGTCACTCTCCTAATAGACAATTGATAATCTACGCCTTTAAAGTGTTAGAGCTGGATTTCTTACTGAGGCGAAGGGCTCCAGTGACGTCCGCATCTTTCTTAATGTGAACACCAGGCTTAATAGGGAGAGCATTCCAGTCTAATACTGATCCAGATTCCGTTGTCAACATCCCCTTTGGAGGAATATTTCTGAATTGTGTTTTAATCGCTATTTCTGCAATGCCAGATTTCAAGTTTGAAATTCGAATCTCGTATCCGTTTAAATCTCTAAAACTATCCTCCAAAAACTGATACAGAAATCTGAGATCTCCTGCGATCTGTAGAGCATCAGCAAATGAATTGTCAGTGAAACACTTCAGCTTTTCGTTTTCTAAAATCATTTTTGTTACGTATTTATCGGAATCATCAGACCTTGCTTGAGGGACATCCTTAGAGTTTGCCTTTAGTTCTGGACACAAACTCGCTACCTCATCAGCGTGATCTGTGCATGTCAAGTACATAAATGATTCATGAGTCCAGTTCCAGTGTCCGCACTGGATGTGAAGAGTCTGGGGGTCTTTTAAGTTTTGTAACACCTCTGCGAGATCCTTGTGAAATCCGTCGAGTTCCTTTGCAGATAAATCCTTAAACAAATCCTTAGACAATGGTCTGATAACAAATTGTTTTACACCTCCCTGACCTTTGTCTTTTGCTGAAGTACGCTGATCAAATTGAATGTATGAAAGAGGTCTAGTTGTACGAGATCTCATCGCAACTAATATCTGACTATCACCACTGTGGATAAGTCCTGAATCTGTTGATAAAGCACCTGATGTGAGATCATTAAAATTAACATTTCTACCTCCTGAGATAGTAATCATCGCAGGTTTTGAAGAATCAGTTTGTTGTAGCGATTGGCTTGAGGTAGAGCTTCCTTTCTCTTTCAAACTCTGAAGGAATCTCGACTCTTCCACTGCTCTCTGACTAGCGAGCTGCTGAGCCTGCTTGATTTGAGCAATTTGAAGTGCAAGCTGTGCTTGCGTTTGCTGATGAGCAACTTGTCCCTGTTGTTGTTGACGTGCGAATCTCATTAACTGTTCTACAGCACCTGGACGACCGTGAGCTGCAGCACCCTGAAGTTGTTGCAGCTGTTGAAGTTGAACAATTTGTAACAAAGCTTGCTGCTGTCGTTGTAAAGCAACATATTGTTGTACCATCGCACTATTTGGTGGCATTGATATTCCATTAGCTGTACTTATGTGAGGCTGATGTTGACTCTGTTGAGGCAGTTGTTGTTGTTGCTGTTGTTGCTGTTGTTGTTGTTGCTGCTGTTGCTGCTGTTGCTTTCTCTTTGGCTTTGCCTGATAACCTGCCTTAACAGCAGTTGCCGGCTTACTCTCAACTGGAGGTGACCAAGCTGGTGCATCCGCCCTCAATTGAAAGTCAGTCTTCTTAGCAGCTGTCTCCTCCTTTGCTGAATTGTCGGAGGATTCCTTCGCTACTCCTTCATCTTTTTTCTCGACTTTCTTTTCTTCAATTTTTTCTTCCATCTGATTGTAGTGTGCCTGTTGCGTAAATTAAATAACAACTCAATTTGACCACCCGCTGCGTGTCTGACAAAGAAAGTTTCTTAGTGATCCTTTCACATACCGATCCTTTTCACGAAGTTCAGATTAGTTTGTTAGCTTCTCTCCGCACAGTTTACTAAGCAAACAGAAAGGGAAGACAGAACTCTTCTTCTTCCAACAGAAAGATGAAGAACAAGAAACTGTATCACGCATGGTTGTCCCAAACTTCATAATAGCCCAACTGAGCATAGAAGTTGGAATATGGAATATACGTAACATGACAAGGTCCTGAAGAACCCTATCAACTTGCTATACGGTACGACCAGCGGGGAGCTTTGCACCATTTGAAAGAGGGTGCCTCCCAACCATTGCGACCGAGGATTCGATTCTTTAACGTGGCTATTCTATCGCAAGAAATAGACTACGAAGCTGATGAAGTCTTGGAGAGGACAAGTCACCGTTATCACTCCAAATGGGTTAGTCGGAGGCGGCGTGCAATACTCCTTGAGAACGATGAGAACAAAAGAGAAGAGAGGGAAGTGAATCTACCGGGGGTCTGGTGATAACCATCTCCATTAATTAAGGAGAGCAACCGTGGAGTTGTTTCCGGATATGATGAGTAGGAACAAGAGAAACATATCTTGGAGAGGACAAGTCACCGTTATCACTCCAAATGGGTGAGGTCGGAGGCGGCGTGCAATACTCCTTGATGTGATAGAGTGAAGAATCAGACCGGACTCGAGGTGTTTACCATTTACCCTTTTGGGAATCGTATAGGTATAGGGGCAATTGTCCAAGTAGTAGTTAACAGAAAGGGAAGACAGAACTCTTCTTCCTTTGACTTCGGTCTCATTCCCTAGACAACAACCTGATATGAGAAATGAATAAATAGCAGAATGGAAAATTTAAAAAAAAAAAAAAAAAAAAAAAAAAAAAACCTTATCTCAAACTACTACACGGCAGTTGAGTTAAATATCTCTCTGAACCTCATAGACGGATTAATTGTTGTTTGGTGTTTTTTTTTTTTTTTTTTTTTTTTTTTTTTTTTTTCAATTGTATAACAAAATATTTCAATAACTTATTCTCATAAACTAAATAGTGAATCGTGATTTGTGTTCCTCAGCTACCATAACTGTCTATCAGTGGGTACAACCAACCACAGTCAATAACATTAATCGAACTTTACGGAATCGGAAGACTCAGCAAGCAGAGCATTCGCCAATGCTAGAGAAGCAGAAACATTTTTCGATTCAGAGATATTGCCGCTGTTGTGAGCCAACAGATCCTGTTTAGCAGGACTGACAGGAGCAGATGTTTCATCAGCCTGAGGAGCTGCAGGAACTGTTGTATTGCCAACACCAACCGTACCAGTTCCAAAAGGTTTATTTACTTTCGATCTTTTTGATAATTCCTTTTTAGGAACTCGAGACAAAGCTGCTTTTGTCGAAGGTGGTAACGTAGGTGGTAACGTAGGCGGTAACGGAGGATGTGGCAGTGCCGTGTCATTTCGTACAATCATTCTCTTGCTAAGTAGTCGCGCTGCTTTATTTGATAACTCAACAGAATCTCTATCACTAAACTCTCGATGTATGTGACCTGAATTATCTGTTAGCTGTTTAACAGCAGACAATACTAACAAACAAATCATAATAACTGCAACCCTCGCCCATGGTGATGGCTTAGGGAGGGACTCAAACGTATGACGAGGACTACTCCTGTGAGTTCCCCCTCCGAACATACTTGTGAGGCGTCGCATTGCGACACCTATCTGAATGAAAGAAAGGTTTTTAAAAAAAAGTAATTTTCTCTCCATTAAAAAAAGAAAAAAAGAAAATCACAACATCTAAGGTTAAAACCTGTAATGAAAATTAATTTAATAAACAAAAAACAAAATAATAACTCAACTTTCTTGTTGTTTTACAATATGACAGTCTATTGCTGGTGAATTCTTTTTTTTGAAGTATCCGAAAGTAATACTACCCTCACTTCACTTCTATAATAAAGAAGACCAACAGCCTTTACGCCGAGTTTGTTAATTTTCATAAGCAGCTCTCCCCGAGGAACCTCAGGATAGCTACTCGTCACTTTCAATAAGATTGGCTAGTGGGATAAACATAAGAAATATAAAAGTTCTTTTTTTTTTTACCATTTATCAACAGAATTCGATGTGAGGATTGTCTCATCGGGAAGTGAGATTGCAGATAATGAGTTCAAAGTATCTAATCTGACGATGTGTTCTTCAACTTTAACAGAAGATACCCTAACATGACCAACAACCTGACGCTTACAAACAGATGAGGGGATGTTATCCCAACTTCGGTATTGTAAAGGCTCGTTCCATGGCTCACTGAGGTCGTAGTTTCGTAAAATAGAAAGCTGTTGTTCTTCGTTGTAGTGTTTCCATGTGTTTGAATGACATTGTAGCCCACCATGAACGAATAAAAAATCGTCGTGTTCCAGGACGAGTGTTAGTTTTCTGAAGAAGTTCTTATGAGATTCTGGTAGAGACCTAATCAAACCTTTCCGATCTCCCATTTCAACTCCGTAACTCCTCATTGTCTCTTCAGCATTATAATTATCATAACCCGGAGGGGTGTACCTCAAACCCTGTAAATGGATTCCACTTGCCACTAGTCTGTCTGATTTTCTGTTATTTCCCCACAGTTCGAATCCGGCATACGTCTTTTTTTGACAACGCATATCCCAACCATGGGGTACAGGAAGCAATCCTGCAAAAGCAGTAAAAGCAAAGTCATGATTGCCGTGGATGAAATGAGTAGTTCCTGGAGTACGCTTTTCTTTTAAATCGATTAAAAATTGAATTGTTTTTTTAACTTCTGGTCCTCTATCAACGTAATCTCCAACAAATATTATGTGAGGTTGGCTTTCTGTCCATTCTCCTGATGTTTGCTTATCTTTAATGTGATTATCAATTTTTAAAAATAATTCTTTTAGGTCACCTAATTCACCGTGGACGTCTCCAATAGCTATTACTGGTCCTGAGAGTTTCTTTTTAAATAAAATCGATTCGCAGAGATCGACAGGAATCGATTGGAAAAGAGTTCCCTCAACACTCAGCCTTCCCACAGATACTAATTGTGATGTTTTTATGGAAACTGAAATTTCAGATGGATTTTGCTGATTAGCGTCAACTGAAAATGTAAATGCAAAATCCATTGTGCAGCTGCTGAATGAAACACTGTCTGAAATTAATATCTTGCTGAGTAAGTCGATTATCGTTTTCGAGAACAGCTCCTCAACATCAGTTGGAATTATCGTTCCGATGATCTCAAGTTGACTTCCACATAAAAACTTTCTATTCTTAAACAACGCTCTTATAATTAAAGAATCCTTCACAACATTCGGTAGAATCGCCATCCTCGTTGATGACTTCAGTTGGTGTTGCAAGTGCGCTGATCTTCGTATCATACCAAGTGCATATTCAGAGTTTGATTGCGCGTCATTTTCAGTTTTTTGATCAGCTAAAGACCACCCAGAACATACAACAATATCTCCGTCAGAAGTGAGAGAGTCTCCGTGAATTAGAAATGGTTGAGGAAAACGGTTGCTTACTCCAGTAAAAGATCCGAGCATCATTTCTTTTAATGATGATTCATTTAGCAAACCATCATCAATCTCAAGCTTTAAAAATATTGCTGGGCTGGGATCGTTCTTTGCTTCATGAGAGAGAATAGTGTTTACAGATTGGTAAATTTCACTGAGTCTGGGTCGGGGTTCTGACATTATTTTTTTTTTTTTTTTTTTTTTTCCTGATTAGTAAAGAAAAAATTTACTCAAAGTCACGTTTTTCTTTCTCCAGTTTCGTATTCCGATTTGTTACAAAAAAAAAATTTTTTTTTTCTTCTTACAATTTTAAAAAAAAAGTGGAAAACAATAATAATCTATTTCTTTTTTTTTTTTTTTTTTTTGTTCACTGCACTTGCTATGTGCATACTTCCTACAAGTTAACAAAGGGCTAAGATACAAGAAAATAAAATATAATAAAACTGACAGATGCAAGAAACTCTAAAGGTGGGATGTGTCTATAAAAAAAATTTTTCTTTTTTTTTTGATTCCTCAAATCTCGAGTGAAGAGAGGAAAAAAAAGAAAAAGAAAAACATCACAATAAAGAAAATAGTTTGACAATTAAAAAAAAAAAAAAAAAAAAAAAAACAATATAGAACGACGATACTAAAAAAAGAATTAAATAATATCACCTCAAATCTCAAATCTCAAATAACGTGTTATTGTCAAAGTCTCTTGATGAGGACAATAGCAGTCCATGAGTGTGGGAATCTCTTCTCAAATATGACATCATGTTGGTGAGCAATGACTGTATGGTTAAAGGTGATTTTGTTCTAGCCACAACCGCTGCGAAAGCTGACGTGTGAGTTCCAAAAGCGTCTTCACGGGAATGCTCACCAGGCAGTTCAGATATAATAGTGACATTACTCTGCGGAGATGGATTTTGGTTGCTATATGTCTGCAACGATCCTCCCTCAGAACCTGATAACTTAGCCCCGTACGGTAATTCAATAATCGGACCACTTCCTCTAAAAGCATCAAATAAACAAGTTAACTTACTATCTCCTGACATTGAATTTATTATTTGAGAGAGCATATCCGCTCCAATTACACCACGCTGTGTGAAGTCAACTGGAACCAGAGCATCTCCAGTAGAACCTGCACCGATGTTAGAGTGACCACAGTAGTATAAGATGGCGTTGGTGTTCTTTTCAGATGTCAACCAACGTAATCCATCACAGATAGTATCATATGTTGGGTGACTAGGATGACCAATTGGTGTGTCAGAAGTATCTTTTAGAACTCTGATATCGAGTTGTTGTTCTCTACCGGGTAATCTCTTTATAAAATTACTGAAATTCATAGCACTGTGACCTCCCTTTGCAAGTGTTTGTAATCCAGGCTGTAACTCATATGAAATTCCTATCAAAAGAGCCTTGTGAGTCTGATATTGCATGCTAGCAGCAGCCACACCAGAACCATGTCCTGGAGGAGGTTGTTTTATTCTTATCTGTTCTGTGGGTTGTGCAGGTTGACTTGCTCTTCCACTATTCATTCCAACTCCCCCACTCGGTGGTTGTGCTTTTATTGTCACGACCTTTGGAGGTGCAGAATGCTTCGCAGCTAAATTAGTACCAAAAAGTCCTGGTTTGATCTCATTCGTGGCGGGGATTATGTTCTGCACATTGTTGATACTTCTGAGCGATTCAAATGCAGGAACCCACTTGTGAAAAATATCGTCCTTGATAGTAAGCTGTTATTTTACGATTGTGTGTTTGTTGCACAAAACCAAGAAAACTGAAGAGTGCTTCTGTGTAAACATACCAAGTCCATAGTTCTGTAGGTACACTGTTCACCTGATCTGGGTGGAGGAACTCTAAAAACGAGAGTGAAACATCCTCTTGTCGATACTAATCTTCTTCGATTACCAACACGGACTCCCTTTATCCATTCATCTCCTCCATTAGGTACTCGATGATGTTCAAATCCGGGGGAATTGATACCTCGTTGGACTCCAACAAGTTCACCGAGCGACTCCTGTTGAGTGTTGTTGTTATCAATGAAGTTTTTAGTGTGTTAAACTACACAGAAAATATAATTAATAAAACATACAGCATCCTTGAGGTGAGCGCTAGTGGGTTTCGCAGCATAGCACAATTGCGGAATATTGCGCTGAGTGCGGCGATCAACACCCGACTTTATAAAGAAGAACCTTTCATTAGCAGAACCATCTCTTCCGTATTTTAAGAAATACACTCCCGACATCATCCATTTGAGAGTATCAAGGAGTTCTGGTTTCATGTACGACTCAATCAGTTGATCATCTTGAACTGTGCGGCCGTACTCAACACCTCTCATGTACATTAAGTCAATAATTATTGGTGCTGCTGGATGTTGAATCCATTCGTACTTCTTTCTCTGATGAAAGAACTGTTGTTGTAAAGGAACGATCGGTTCATCATCATTTTGAGGCTCTAAATAATATCCAGGTGCGTCTGGATCAGCTTGCATTGGATAGACGTCTTCCATCATGTCACGTTCTAGTTGACTCATTCGAGGTACTGTAGTCATGTGTTTTGATGGTTTAGCTCTTCGTTGCATTGAAAGTCTATCCTCACCAATTGGAGTTTGAACCACTACTAACTTAGTACTTGGTGATGCTGGTTCTTCTAATGTTCGATGCTGACCAGTCCTGGGTGATGGTGGCGCTGGTACTGCCTGTACTGTGCTGTTGTTGAAACTGCTATTTCCGTGTCTGGTGTTGCCTCCATTATGAAAGATTCTTCCCTCAGTGTAATGCATCGGTGCCCCAATCCAATCTGCGAACACTGGTGCTGAATCATTCGGGTGACATATCGGTGTGTATGTCGATGGATAACTACTAGCTATACCGTGCTGAAAAGAGGTATTATTTAGAGGTTGGCTATGTGGTGCTGCTGCTCGAGGTTTACCCATCGCCTGGCGTTTCTTTTCAAGTTGGAGCAACCGCTCTTCTGCCCAACGCTGACGCTTTGGACTTGTTCCAAGCTCATCTCGAAAACTGCTGTCATCTGCGAAAGTAGGCACAGAGAGAGTTTGATTAGGGTCATGGAAATGAACATTTAAACTAATATCACTCTCTGGGTATCCAACAGTCGGATACGTTTGCTTTGTTGGTGAATTGAACTGACCCGAAGTAATCACTACAGGAGGAGGTCCACCAGGAGTTGTGAGTCCAGAAGGAGTTTTTGCCGGAGTCGACAACGCGGCTGGAGTATTTGCTACCGTGGCGGCAGATAAAAGTTCCTTATGATGATCTTTCTGCTGCTGCTTTGACATTGGAATGAATTTTTTCTGGTTCTTAGTCGGGCTAGGTGACATACGTATCCTGCCTCCTCCCAACCCCAACATATTTGTGGAGGGAGATTCGCTCTGTCTAATCAGTGGTGCCCTGGGTGGTGGGGGAAGTGCCATAGTAAACCCACTGCTGTCTTTTGGTTTGGGGCTCAGTCGACGATTCGAAGAAGGTTTTGGTACATCAGACCACAAATTAGTAGCTGACGATGGTATTGATAGATTTGGAATAGGGGAAAGAGGGTTTCTTGGAGGCTGTGACAACTTAAATACCTGAGTCTTATCTACAGCGCTACTAACTGGAATCGCTGTACCTTGTGTGGTGGGTTCTTCGGTTTCTGCTGGTGCCGGAGCTGGTGCCGAAACCAAATCTCCGTCAGTCGCATGTGTCGCTTCTGATGTTGTTGATGGAGGTTTATTTCTAGCACTGGTCTTTACAGATCTAATCCTATCTGTTAAGCCCTTTAAGTCACTTTTATTAAATATACCTCCAGTTGGATCTTCTGGTACTGTCTTTGGGTGAAGAGCCCACTTATCAATTTGAGCGTCAAGAATTGAACCCACCGTATCTCTGTTTATTGTATGACGTTTTGGTAGAAGCATGTCCATTGCTACAGTATCACCGTCGACACGTCCAACACCAACCGCGTTTAAAGGTAATGATGATCTAGATATTGCTGGACTTAAAGACTGTCTTCTTCTTGCTAAGTCTCTTGCTACTCTTGCAGCTAACATTCCATCATCATAACCTAAATCTGTTCGGTTGTCATTTACAAGACTCACATTGTTACCAAATCCTACAGGGCTGACACTTCGTTGTCTCAATGGTGATATCCGTAATGATTGCATTACTTCCCGAACTGGGCTTCTCGCTCTGTTGTTACTATGCACATTTTGCATCTATATTACTGTTAGAGATTAATACAATGATTGAACTTATAAAAACAATACGAGACGCTAACTAGCATTCCTTCTCCTTCCCACGATGCACTGCCGCATGTCTGTCTGTCAGTCCTTCCTGAAACATTTGGATAATGGATGTGTCTGTGTTGTGAAAACATGTATCAGTCAAAATTGCCTTTCTTTTTGTTAATGTGGAGCCATGTCTTGAAGCATTGTAAGCTTTTGTTTTGCTCGCTGGATCACCGGTTATTTGCATCTCCCTTTCTATATTCCCCTTGTGTTTTCGTAACGTCATATGTTTCGGCATGTTATGTTTATTATATATGGGGTACTGCAACTGGAAATATTACTGCGTGGAAAAAACCGCACTAAATTCCAAATCTGCAAAAAACCGCACTAATTTTTCCACGCAGTAATATTTCCAGTTGCAGTATTCTAAAAAAAATAAAATACAAATAAAATATGCCAGGGATAAGATCAGTCAATTACGATTGATAGATCGGCTTCAACAGTTACAGGCTCTAATGCATCCACCAACTCATCCTTAGAAGTCTCTTGATCACCTGACATGTTTTCGGAATGCCAACTTCTTTAGCTTGAATGTGCCATATGACTCGAGCTTCTTCTTGATAGACTTGCTCTTCCAGACATCCTTATGCACTAATAATTAATTATTATTATCATTGATGGAAGTGCCCTCCAAATTTGGAGGGCGCCTGGTGAAAATCAGCCACAAAAATTTGTAGGGCCAAAATAGGGCCATTGTAGGGCCAAAATAGGGCGCTGGAGGGCGCGTAGGGCGCTTTTTTAATTAAATTTAATATAATGCCGAGCTCATTTTGACACCCCTGCCCTCAGCGAGGGTCGAATCGCATCTTATTTGACTTTTCTCCGGTTCGCCCGATCAAATGCGTCTCTGGGATATCAGTTTACTTGCCACCAGTAAACTTCTTTTTTTTCTCACAAGGTACCGTGAAGACCGGCCTATTAACAGGTTAGCAAGAACGCACTCTCCCTCCTCGAATCCCTCTATATTCAACTCGGTGCATTCTGCGGGCTATCAGTTCCTTGTAGATCTGGGATGCATCGTCCACTGAAATGAGTTTCAGCTTCAGGGATTGCAGCAGGCTCCGGAAGCTCTCAAGGAGTGGCCCATTGTTTTTTGCCATTGTTGACCTCCGAACCATGACCTGGAGGTCTCGGGTTCGAACCCCGTGACACCCTTTTTTCTCTTTCTCGAAAGACTGCCAAGCATGTCAAAAAAAATTTTTGGCTTCTGCGTCAAAATACTTGTGCGTCAGTGTAAGTCCCCGTCAATTTAGCTGTCTTATAGTAATAAAAAAGGTAAAAAAAAGCGCCCTCCAAAATAATATTTATATTAAAAGCGCCCTACAAGCGCCCTACACGCCCTCCAAATTGTAGGGCACTTCCATCTATGTATTATATGTGTAAATAATACTTAATTAAAATACTTAGTATTTATTATCTGCTGTACTCAGTGTTGGTATAGTCAGCACTCAGTTCATCAACTAGATACCTAAACAATTTGAGGCGATCGGCAGGGTGGAGGTGTTCACGATTTTTCACTTTGCTACACGAAAATTCACGATTTTTCACTTAATTTTTTGCTGCTTTCTGGTAGTGAAATTCCGTGAAAATGTGTGAATTCTAGTGAAAAAAGTGAGTGATATCCAGTGAATAATATGCGTTGCAATAGTACTGCTTTTGGATCTCTATGTGTCTTCGTTGCAATCTCTGCTGCCTTAACGATGGTGTGTCGACATCAATGTTCTCATGTGGAACTCGCACAAGTAGGATGGTACCGTTGGTGCTGGTGTGCTGTGCGATGTCAAACCTGTTCAGTTTGCCATACATGTCACTTTGACAACTAAATGGGCATCGCTTGTGCCCAGTGACCCATCACCCTTCCTTACCATCGCTCGTGGTGAGGTTCTGGACTTTGGACCGGCGCATCGCGTGTGCAGTGGGTTTAATCACTGAGGGGCTCATTCTCATTCAGACTGTTCTGTTCTGTGGTGTCTTTCCATTACTCCTCCCATCTCTGCCAGGAGACAGCCTGACAATGAGGCGATCGGCAGGGTGGAGGTGTTCACGATTTTTCACTTTGCTACACGAAAATTCACGATTTTTCACGATTTTTCACGATTTTTCACTTAATTTTTTGCTGCTTTTTGGTAGTGAAATCCTGTGAAAATGTGTGAAAATGTGTGAAAATGTGTGAAAATGTGTGAAAATGTGTGAAAATGTGTGAAAATGTGTGAAAATGTGTGAAAATGTGTGAATTCTAGTGAAAAAAGTGAGTGATATCCAGATGGTACCGTTGGTGCTGGTGTGCTGTGCGATGTCAAACCTGTTCAGTTTGCCATACGTCATGTCACTTTGACAACTAAATGGGCATCGCTTGTGCCCAGTGACCCATCACCCTTCCTGACCATCGCTTGTGGTGAGGTTCCGGACTTTGGACCGGCGCATCGCGTGTGCGGTGGGTTTAATCACTGAGGGGCTCATTCTCGTTCATTGCCTCCTCTTTTCGCTGAGCAGTTTTTTCTTGTGCAACTTTCCTGGCAGCAGCATTTTCTGCTGCTTTCGCTGCTTTCGCTTGGGTCAGTGTGGCGGACTGCTGGGGCACCGGGAGGGAGAGAGGGTCACGCAACTTTAGCTTTGTGGGGAGCTCCAGCGCAAAGCATTCAACAACAGAGAAAATGAATGCCCCGCGCTGGGACTTGGTTGGGGGGTTAGGTAGGGATGGTGCGTCCACCGGGATGATGCTGGCATCAGGCTTGGTGAGCATGGGGTCATCGGGGACATCGCTCTTCAGCTTAGAGACCTGAATGTGGTTCACATGGGAGAGGGCGTGGTTGACCTGCCTATTGACTTCCAGCAGGCGGGCGTGGTGAGGGGAGACTGTGTCACCGCAATAGCAGCAACGAAAAATGCCCTTTCCCCCCAAGGGTTCCAGCATGTAGAACCATCTACCTGGAAGCTCGGTATCGAGCAATGCAAAAATCTTTTCCCAATAATCGAGGTGACAGTGGCCTGATCTTCTGGCCTGGCTGTCCTGAACTTTCTGCCGGTTAATCTTTTTGAAATGTTCTGTTGTGTTACCCTCAACAAGAAAACACAATGAAGCAGTTGAACGTGTGTCCTCTAACCAGGACAACGCCCCTGCCAAGGCACCTGTAAAATCAACCCCCCCCTCTCAGAGACACATCTGTGTCTCATTGTCCGGTTTGCGTGTCACCTCTACTTCAGTGATACTGACGTCATTCCTCTTCTTCATGCTGGTTTATGTTTAGTAGTGATAATAAAATAGCTGCTTGTTCAGATTCATCATTACTATGTAAAAAAGAGAAACACATACTACCGAGATACAATGACCGACACCTTGTCAAGCAACTCGGCTGCGTCTGTCGTGAACTCCAGTGCCGTCCGTAGCATGCAAATGCTAAGGTTCAGAAGCGCCCATTCGTAACCTTCTCTTTAAATGGGCACGCCCTAAAAGAGATGCGGTGCTTCTTGCGAAGCCAGTAAGCAAACGACCGATTCCCACGTATGAAGAAGCACAGCGTTACTATTGAACGGAGGAAGTCACTGAGGCCAAAGTACTTCGCAATCCAGGAGGCAATGCAATGAACTCGGTGTGTAGGCTCCGGGATGAGGCAGATATTGCCATCTTGGTCAAATAATTTAAACCCCCTGTATTCTGATCCACCCCGATCACTGAGCGCAGAGGTAATCGTGCAGGTTGACAGAGGTGGTGGTGCCGGATCAGTGATTAAGATTCCGAGCTGCTGGAAGTGGTGCAGCGCACGTCGTAGTGTGTCACAGAATGATTGAGCTTGGTGGCTCTGTGTCAGTCTGCATGCAAGACTATAGCATGCAGTCGTAGCTGTAGCAGCAGTGATGTGTAGCGCTGACGAGTTTTCTGTCACAGATGTTGCGTCACTTACCAGGCAGAAGGTACTCTCCCGGTTGCGAATGAGAAACACACAATCCTGCACATACAACCACCGGATCATCTCTCTTCGTGCAGCCCAATAACTGACGGAGTCAAGACCATGAAGCTGGCGGGTAAACTGCGGAATGCGGCGCATGGCGATGTGCTGCAAGAGGATCGGGACAACTGTACTTGGTGGCTGTGGGCGGAGATGCAGGGTCCCAGCAACAGTGTATTGCGATACACCGTCAACCTCACCAATCTTCTCATCGCACCAGATCAGCATGCCATTCGTGCCAGCAACACGAGCCCTAACCTCCAAGTCATCTTCAACTTCTAGTCCCATACCACCCAATACATCTAACAGCTTTGATCTGCTAGTCACATACAGCAAGATCTCTGCTGGCAAGGAATCACGAAGTTACACTGTTACTCTTACGAGAGCCATGTGAATGAATTACCACAATAAACTGTAGAGAACGATAGGATTAACAAGCACCACCACTTCAACGATCACCACACATGCCTATCAACCCACCTGTGCTAGAATAGTTCAGCAACCACATGAAACTGTAACAAGAGCTGGATTAAAGAGAACTTTAGTATTAACAACGGTGCATCATTGCAAGAACTTTGAAGAATGTGATTGAGCTACTCAACAATCAGAAGCAATCGCGATGTTTTCGCAACATCGACATCGTCTCTCAGACTCGAGTCATATATTTGGACCTGTACTTTGCTAAGTGTATTAGTGAGCTTCAGAACAGTGAACGATACATGACATGAAGACTGGCAATGATACTTACCTAGATCGACCTCGATAATTCTCTCCACGAGCCGATGACAACTACGAAGCAATGCAGTTCGGGTTTTTCCCCACAAGAATATTTCCCTTTACAGTATAACGTTATTTATTTATTTATTTATTTTTCATGTTTGATTATTTCCTCTTCATATTATATTTTCTTTTTCTGCTTCTTTCTTAATTCTGTTCGTTTCTTTGAAACGAAAACTCATTTGATTATTATTCCTTGGTCAGCATCTGTCATTGTCGCCCTTTGGGCCTGTAAAAAAAAAAACCAAAAAGAAAGTTTACATCGGGAATAGGGCAGGAGCCAAAAGCTCCCAGTCCGTTACCTCCCACCTCTTCAAAATCAATTTAAAAAGCCGCCAACTCCACACAAACTTTTTTTAAAAAACTACCAGTTCTACACAAAGTTTTAAAAACCACCAGCTCCACACACAAAGTTTCAAAAAACCACCAGCTCCACACACAAAGTTTTAAAAAGCCGCCAGCTCCACAAAAAGTTTTAAAAAACTACCAGCTCCACACAAAAAGTTTTAAAAAGCCGCCAGCTCCACAAATTAGTTAGTTAGAATATGAGTTTGTTATAAAAAAGTGCACTAAAATAAAATATAAAAAAGAAAAGTTATAAAAACACATTGTTCTGCTGTTCCATAATATACTGTGGAATACGTAGTTTCAGGCCTTAATCTTATACTACTTGTCCCTCTTAGGCCTTCATCAGTAAGTTCTAGGGACTTCATTCCAGTTAAATAATAAATCGGATCCATCAATTGGTCTATTTCAAAAGAACTGATTTCTTAATGTCCATCGGAGCTCGCCAGGACGGGCTAGCATATATTTGCTTTTGATCAGCGTTCTATCTCTTCTACATCTGTTCGTTTTATTACGAGTGCGAGTTCTCCTTCATCGGAGCTGTAGTCGTCTTTCTTGCGCTTTTCCTTAGTGTTGGTGAGGAGTAGAATTCCTTCATTCGAGGGTGCCATGGTACAGTCGTTATCATTATTATTACCCTGCAGAGTTTTTCTTAAAATCATGTGAAAACAATATTCTGGGCGTTTAAAATGTCTGTCAAAATGGTCGAATGATAATCGTCGGTCTGTCGCTCCTTTGAGAATGTCTCTAACAATAATGGAATCAAAGGAGACAAGGGCCACTATGTAGTGTGACATTCTAGCACCAGCTTTGTTTAAAATGAATGCGGCGGCTATTGTTGGGTAGTCCATAGAACTGGGATCTACAAATTGGTGGATTTCCCTGTTGAGTTTATGTTTACTTGCTACCCCCAGAACGGTTAAAGAGAACCAACCATCCGGGGATGGTTTTTGCTCGTTGCTGCCAGGTTCTACTTTTTGATGTTCTTCGTAGAATGTTTGTTGTAGTTCTTGCAAATAGCTGAAATTAATTCGGTCAAGATAAAGATGGTCTGCAACAAAATTCAGAGATGCCCATCCACACTCACCTCCAATTAGACCTTCCCCTGAAGATTGATGTGATTGTATTGGGAATCGTTTGTCTAAGGTGTGAAGTGTGGAACTTTTATGATTAATGGTGTCTTTTTCGTCGCTTACAGGGATACCATGATTAAACTTTTCGGAAGTAATATTTAGTCGTCTTCGAATTGCAGCTGCAACATTGCCATCGTCAATATATAAGTTGATAAAGCTGTGACAAGCTACTGCGAGGTTCTTAAACTTGTATCCTCGGTTGAGTAGTCTGTATGTTACGAACTCGAGCTCTTGTAGAAGATCCGCCTGATTATTACAGATTCTGAGTGCTCGTAGGAGCATGGTGGTGAAGATACCAGTACCCATCGATTCTTGAGCAGCTGAGTGCTGGTGGGTGAATCTTGTTGGTATGATATGCCAACCACGCGCTTTGTCGTTCACGCTAAGACGTATCCACCTGTTGTTTGATCTGGTGGTTTCGATTCGGATTCTAATTCCAATGTATGAAACATCATCAACACCATTAGAGGTCTCGGTGTAGTTCATGGAGTATAATTCTGCTGGTGGTGGGATGCAGTTCCATGTAAGGAAATCGTCTATGTACCGGCAAGAGTAGTCGTGTTTGCGTGCTAAATCTAACTCTCCTTATGCTACAAGGTCATCCATAAATTTAGATTCGATTCTGTAACAGTAGAGATTAGCTATATCGCTACTTGCGTTGCCGCCCATGGGAATGCCAACTACTTGTCTCCATAGGTTTCCTCTCATTGAAATTAGAGAATTATCCACACAAAAGCTTAGAAGCGCTCTACATTCCAACTGTGATAAAGCACGGTAGGTCGCAGGGTCATTAGATTCAAGTCGCATAATATTCTTGAATTCGAATACTTCTTTAATTGCTTCATTCACTTTATCTTTGATCTCCTGGTGGGGTAGTCGTGTATACATCGTAGTGAAGTCGTGCGTCTTGGGAGATAGGCCTTTTAGTCGAGTTGTGTTTAATTTAATATCAGCAGCTATGTCTTTATCAGATTCGACTATCCAATAACGTTTGTATTTTGAATTCATATCTTTTTCTTTTAGTAGAGCCATCACATTTTTAAGAATACTTGATAGATGCAGATGGGCGTGTGTTGTGGCTGTTGCGGGTGCCGTTTTGTGCTCCTTGTCTAATTGACGCTGCTTCTCCGTTCCTGTGAGTGAAGAGGCTCCCGAAATCCATCTCATCCCAATAGCTGACTTGTGCAGTTTAATCATGCCGTAGAGATGTGGTAGTCTATCTGCATGCTTGTTTCCTAAGATTTTATTATTCTCAGCTAAGAAGGCTAGAGTGATTTCCTCTGTTGCTTTCAATTGTTGATAGGCTGGACCTCCTAATTGTTTGCTGAGGAGACTCAGGTAGAAGGATTTACAGATGAAACCAATATCATGTTGTCCTTTGTCTACTTTTAAGAGAACCATCGAATTTTGTAGTGAAGAAAGTTCTTTGAGAGCTTTGCTTGACAGCGGGGAGTCAAGGAATGAAAGGTCTCGGCTCAGTTTGGTGTGGAGATGCTTAAGAATTACGTTTTTGAAGCGAAGTTTAATATCGTCAGTGGTGTTTCTGTAAGCTTTATCTACGTAAACTGCTATGTCGCTTTCGAGCGAGTCCATTGCTGCAGCGGGGTGCTTTGGAACTCTGAATTTCTGTCCTCGTGCAAAGAAATCTCGTAATTCGGCAGATACGGGAAGATTTACTGCTAGACCGCAGGCGTGGCCATCGAATTTAATACTTCCTGGAACGAGAGTACAACAGGGACATGGTGAACAGAGGGGTTCATCGCATCCATTCCCAACAGAAGTGGCGTTTAATACAATATCTCCTACAGTTGTACCCAGTTTGTGACAGATTCTAGTTCTGCTTAAGGTTTTTAAATTTGGACAGACAGCCTTAACTTCGTCACTGTGTTAGTTAGTTAGTTAGTTAGCAAGTCCATCAGACCACCGAGTAAGTAGTAGGGAAGGGACATGTCTGGCCCACTTTACATATTCATATGATATGCAGTCACAAAGGCATCAGCTTCCATATCTGAAGACCAAACCCTACCAATGCAAATCTGCAGACCTAGAGGCTTTCTGTGGTCATAGTAAGGGACATGTCTGGCCCAGTTTCATATTCACCTAACTTTGCAGTCCTACAGCCAACAGCTTGCAGATATACATACCAGAACCCTACCAATGCGAATATGCAGACCCAGAGGCATTCTGCCATTCACTAAGATCTGTATCACAGAGCTACCAGCTCACATATCTGCAGTGCAAACCCTGCAATGCAAGATCTGCAGTCCCAGAGGCCTTACATGGTCATACCTGCAAGTTGTAGACATTCAAGGTATGTCTTTACCTTAAGTTGCAACTTCGACCCTACACTATGAAAGCCAATTACCTTCAAGCACTACTAACTTGTAACCTTCGCCACCTACCAAAAAACCATCACTTCAAGAACCATAGGTGTGATAGAGGCATACAAGCTTGAACACCAAACCTCGATTCTGATGAGACCCATTTAAACATAAGTCGCCTACCTAATAAAAAGTACTAGTATACTATGTCTATGCAAGTATTCCTTTACCAACTGTAAACCTACTAGTCACTACTTTAATTTTCTTCTGTTCCTTCTTCCTCACAACCATCAAGATTTTGCTGGCTGTTTACACTGACACTGTCACTTACTTGCATGTTTTGCATATTGCGGTTATGCCGTTCAACCAGATATTTCACAAAATCTGATGGTTTTGTATGAGTTATTGTAACTGCAATGACACATGAATCAATAGCTGACAGTGTTGGAGAGCGTAAGCACGAAAAGTACTGGATTGCAAGCTCTGGTGTCTTGAAACAAAGATGCAAGGTTACAGGGCAACGTTGGTCATCGTTTTTTTTGAATTTCGTTTGTTCACTGGTAACAGACAACAGGTTAAGTTCATCATACATCGAGTGTAGGTCTCCATTCATGAAAAGGCGGTTTGCAGGATCGTTGTCAGCATAGGCCTTATTTCCTTTGCACGCTCTCTTCTCTAATATGTGACATGATTTGAGGGCGTAAAACTGATCGTTACTGTGGTCCATCAGCGATTCGTATTCGACCTGTTCCTTGGTTACCCTGGTGTGTGAGGGGATACTCTCTGTCTGCTGTGCCTCTGTTACTGCAAAGGTCCGCTTCGGTGTGTCCTGATCGTCGTAATCTCTCTCCTTCACCCTTTGATTGAAGTCGAAATTGAAATCTTCAGGAGCTTCTTGAAGTTCAAAACGAACAGGTTTCATCTCATTCAGGTCAAACCGTTTGTGGTGCTTTTCCCACTTGTTGCACATGTCCACTGCCCTCTCCTTGGTTTCGAAGTAGAGTTCGACGTTAAGGTTGCTGTTGCTTGTTAATTGACCTTCAGGTGCTAAATCGCTTATTCCAGTCTTTTCATATTCACACTTCATTGAATATCCCTGCAAGTTCGCGGCAGATTTGTAGAGATTCCCCTTGTACTTCCCATAGCTGAAACCATCTGGCACAGTACCCTTTAACATAAATCCCCTTGAAGATGTGTTCACCCTCCTCGCTTGTTCATTCTCTGCACTCTTACGGTAACTTGCCTCTCGGTCTTCGAGTTTCTGGATGCTAGCATCCAGTTTCGTTACTTGCTCTTTCCAATGCTTGTATGCGTTCGATTTGAAATCATCTTTAGCTACACACTCATTCAACTTGTCATTAGCTTTCTTCAGATCTTCCTTTTCCGCCAAAATCTGATTGGCTGCACTAGCAACCAGATTCCATTGCACTCTCTTCACTTGATTGGACTCACCTTCCAAACTGTCTTCGTTGTTTCGTGGTGTTTTCATGGATGACACAGGTGAAAATGGGACATCTGAAGTCGTCACCTTGGGGGTTTTTTTAGGAGTCATCTCTACACTCTTCTTGGTAGAACTGCTACTAGAACTGCTGCCGGAGTCGTTTACACATTTTCCTGTAGATTTCTTCCCAGCACTCTTTGCTCCAGCTTTCTTCCCAGCTTTCTTTGATGCCTTTTTTACAGCCTTCTTCTTCGTCATTTTAAAATAGACGAAAGTTTAGGGGTGGGTTTATCTGTGAAAAGAAGCTGAGGAAAGACACAGCAAATTTATTTACCTAAGAAACAGAAAAAAGGCATTCCATCCTGTCTTACTTGAGAACTGAAGCTGGTGTTTGGCTTACATCACTTGACTTGTGTTTAAATATGTGTTAGGTTCCTGTGGAGAAATAATTGATTTAAATAATAGTATGGATATGCAGGTAAAGTTACTTCGGGATCTCAATGCTACCATATGCAAGGGTCCTCTTGCCATCAGGGCAGATGTATCGCTTGTCATCATATCTACTTAATGCAACACGTTGGAACTCTTTTGTCATTAGTCTTGTACTCTTACTGGTTATGGAGTTGTAGGTCACAGACTTACTCTCACCAGTCTCAAGAGTGTTAGAGAAGTCATCTAATTTAAACTTTGCAGACTTGGATCTTGGAACTCCCTTAGCTTTTACATGTGTTTGGGCTTCATCAACTAATGTGTAAGCATATGTCTTGGCTCTTAGGAAGATACCTTCACTGATCAGTTTGCCATCTGTCTCATCCTTGAAGTACCCCGCAACCTTCTTGTTTGTTTGAGAACAGGAAGTGGTCCTCTGGGTAGTTGCAGGTGTCCAGTTCATCCTTGATACCTTCCAGTGACTTATGTAGGTCATCTGTCTTGATGTGTAGAATGAAGCTGTCTGTGTCAGTATAGACGAGTGATATGTTGTCCCGTCCATAGTGTGGGATTAGTTTGTCATAGAAGAAGCCTGTCATAAGTTGTTTGCTGTAGTCTAAGATCTGACTACCAGCATATACAGGCTTGTTGAGGGTTACGCTCCGCTTGTGCATATCCAACATGCAGAAGTTACCAATGTCAACTCTACTGAACTTGAATGCATAGTGAGATTGTTCCTTTACTAATTTGTCATAGTCGTTCTCAACTATCTTACATGAAGCTCTACCACGAACGTTCTCCAGTGTCTTGCCATAGACTGCGTTGTTCAGTAACTTATATAGGTCCTTCTCAAATTCATTCTTAGCCTGCTGTCTAAACCCTGTATTCAACTCAATGTACTGTCTAAGCCAAGCCTTCTGATCATAGCTGACAATGCGATGAACTTTCTTCAGCACCAAACCGTGATCTAACAGGAACGACAGGTACTCGATATTGTAGATCTGTTTGACTCTTGGATTGAAGTCGCATATCAACTTCTTATGACCAGCCTTGTCCTTCTTGCAACCCAGCTCACCCTTCTGATATGGAGACAGTTCGTCATAGTCTACTGATCTGTTGTATGGGGCGAGTGGGAAGTCCCAGTGGTCCTTGTGCAACGACTCAGGATACTCTAGGTCAACCTCTATAGCATATCCTGTTGACTGTTGATCATCATAGCTCCTTATGAACTCTGGGGTTACAAATGAGGTGTCCTTCACCCACTGGAAGTTTGCATAGGGCAAGAACTTCATCATCGCCCAACCATACAGGTTGTTTGCATCTGTGTACCAAAGATAGCTTGGGTCCTTGTCCTTGTTGAAGTCTGCAGTGTTTGGGATGTTTGCCTTTACATGTCTCTGAACAGCCATCGTCAGCCCACCTCGCTTCTGATCTTCAAAGAACGCATACATGTCAGGGTCAGATACTAAGTCGAGTTGCACGTTGGTGTTCAGGAGCATCGCATCCCAACTGTAACTGCTCAGTGAAACATAGTAGACTGGATCGAGTCTATGAGAGGCTATAAATGTGTTGCGATAGTTGTCCATCACATCAGCCAATCCCAATATATCCCCTGCCAGATATAGATCGTGATAGTCTTTGAATGACTTCATCTTCAGCATGGTCCATATCTTCTTTGCCTTGGCGAACGTCTCCCTGCTGATGTGCTTATCGCTAAGTGTGTCATACCATTCCTTCTTTCGAGGCAACTCCTTGGCACTTAACCTCTTGTGATTCTTAAACCATGTGTATGGAAACGCACCTTTAGATAGGAGTAAGCTTAGGTTCTCCTCATTTACTTCAGCACCAGCATCTGCAAGCTTCTTAGACATGAAGGCAGTCATCCTAGGTTTGTGGTTGTTTGGTAGGTTCTTCAACAATGTATCAAGTGATGATGGGATCAGTTGAAGACTATCCTTTACACATACCTTGATGCGATCCATGTACTCACCACGTTTGAACTTGAACGATATGAGCATCGTTGTCTCACTGTTGTTCTTGATGGCATCGAGGTTGTTACGAGTGTATTTCTTGCCATCTTTGCAGGCTGTCTCATAAGTAAGTGGTAGATCAGAGTTACCAAGCATCCTCCAGATGTGGTTGTTGTCGTAGCCTCTGGCGTTGTGGAAGTAGAGCGGTACATCACCATACAGTTGCTTGTCCCTAACGTTGATATTGCAACCACTACATGAAGCACCTCTATACTTACCTGTTAGATGGCAGTGATCATGGACCTTTGCCTTGTCGCTACTAAAGGGTTCCTCGCAATAACAACAGTGAGTGGACAGTTCATATTCTCTAACCTGAGCCTTTGTAATAATCATCTTGCTGACATCTGTAAATAATTTCTTTTTCCAATATTGACGTTGCCCATTATCTTCTTCAGATCGTTGTAGAATGAGTCGAGTGTCTTCTTCTCAAAGTCGGCTGTGTATAACTTCTCATCAATGGCTGGATCATATGTGTACATGTAATCAGTTGCATACTTCCAGTTCAACTCTGGAGACATCAAGATGGATCCTATATGAAGATGCCAAATGGCGACCACCTACAATCATGCTTTCGAAGTCTGCGATCATCACGAAGGGTTTCTTCACAGTGTTGTTGTAGTTTGTGAACTTGATTTTGCTACCCTCCTTTGGCATGGTTACACGGGATGCCTCGTTGTTCTTGCAATTGTTAAAATGTTCGAGCATCGTTGTTTCTTTCTTGAACGAGTGCAGGCATCTGGGGCAGTGGGAACCATGTTTTGAATCGCTACCCATGAGACGGCCAAGTGACTTGATCCACATGTAATGATCTTCGAAGAACAGAAGATTAATCCAATCCTCACAGGTGGCATCACCAAACTGTAAAAATAAATAAAAAGATTATAAAAAAAAAAAAAAGAATAAACAATGTTATCATTGTTTTTTTTTATCGATCGACTATGTCGATTACTTTCTATTTTCCGTCCCGATCGAGACGCTAAACTGATTGTTTCCTTTTTTTAAATAATAAATAAAAAAAAAAAAAAAAAAAAAAAAAGAGCATCTCCCTGCTATCCTCATATCCCCACAATAATATTATACCTTTTCATTTTCTCTTTCCTTTTCTGGTCTTTTTTTTTTTTTTTCTTTTTTTTCCTTTTTCATACAACGTTTTTTATTTATATTTTATTTTTTTTTTTATTTTTTTCATGTTTGATTATTTCCTCTTCATATTTTTTTTTCTTTTCTTTCTTTTTTTTTTTTTTTTCTCTGCCTCTCTCTTAATTCTGTTCGTTTCTTTGAAACGAAAATTCATTTGAATATTATTCCTTGGTCAGCAACAGTCATTGTCGCCCTCTGGGCCTGTTAAAAAAAAAAAAAAAAATAAAAAGAAAGTTTACATCGGGAATAGGGCAGGAGCCAAAAGCTCCCAGTCCGTTACTTCCCACTCTATCGAATTCTTACAGGTTGTCTCATAGGTAAGTGGTAGATCAGAGTTGCCAAGCATCCTCCAGATATGGTTGTTGTCATATCCTCTCGCGTTGTGGAAGTAGAGAGGTACATCACCATACAGTTGCTTATCCCTGACGTTGATATTGCAACCACTACATGAAGCACCTCTATACTTACCTGTTAGATGGCAGTGATCATGGACCTTTGCCTTGTCGCTACTAAAGGGTTCCTCGCAATAGCAACACCTTGTGGACAGTTCGTGTTCTCTAACCTGAGTATTTGTAATGATCATCTTGCTAACATCGGAGTTGAATTTCCAGGTGAGATTTGGACTGTTAGCTTTTGGCTAAGGCCCTCCCTGAAGAGCAAGAACAAAAAAACTACTCACACCTGAAGAAAACATACACAAAGAACACACTGTAAGCTGTGTGTGTATTTTGTGTTTGTCAGAACAGGAGAGAAAAGAAAGAATGTCAAGGTTGGTCACCTTGCCTATCAACGCACAACATTGGTGGTCTCTACTAGACCCTGAGTGATCCCACTGGATCTCTCATCGTTCATAGTACCTATGTGAAGTTATAAAATCAAAGGTAAACTATGAACTACAAATGACTTAGCCTGTTATTATAATGCCACAGGCAGGCCCTGCATTCAGCAACTATCCAGCAGTGCTTGGATGTCCTGATCTTCTTCTAAAAAAAAGAAAGAAAGAAAAACAAAACTGTAGCTGGGATCACTCAGGATCAACAGACTACCAATGCTACCTGTTGTACTTGCTCACTATGGGGGGTGATGCCAAACACCCAGAAGTACTTAACTGCTTTCCTTCTTGCTGCCCAGGAGTTTCTGACCAGAACTAATAGAAAATAAAAAGTAGATGGGAAACAAAAAAAAGTAAAATGGATATAACTGAAGTTAAACAAGACAAATGAAGTAACAGACCAGAACAGTAATTGTAGTAAAAGATAACAAATAAACAAATGCAAGTATCAACACATGATTTAATTACACCAGCAGCTAACAAACAACATAAAATTGAAGATCAGTTGCCAGAGTATTTCAACCATGGTAGAATACTCGCCCCTCTGGCAGGGATTATCCCAGACTTGTCCTTTAATTTAGTTGGACACCATGGCTTACAACCCTTCCAGAGGGAAGCACTGAATTTCGATAAAGTGGGAAGTAACGGACTGGGAGCTTTTGGCTCCTGCCCTATTCCCGATGTAAACTTTCTTTTTTTTTTTTTTTTTTTTTAACAGGCCCAAAGGGCGACAATGATGGTTGCTGACCAAGGAATAATATTCAAATGAATTTTCGTTTCAAAGAAACGAACAGAATTAAGAGAGAGGCAGAGAAAAAAAAAAAAAAAAAAGAAAAGAAAAAAAAAAAAAATATGAAGAGGAAATAATCAAACATGAAAAAATAAAAAAAAAAAAATAAAATATAAATAAAAAACGTTGTATGAAAAAGGAAAAAAAAGAAAAAGAAAAAAAAAAAGACCAGAAAAGGAAAGAGAAAATGAAAAGGTATAATATTATTGTGGGGATATGAGGATAGCAGGGAAATGCTCTTTTTTTTTTTTTTTTTTTTTTTTTTTTTATTTATTATTTAAAAAAAGGAAACAATCAGTTTAGCGTCTCGATCAGGACGGAAAATAGAAATTAATCGACATAGTCGATCGATAGAAAAAAAACAATGATAACATTGTTTATTCTTTTTTTTTTTTTTTTTTAAATCCTTTTAATTATTTTAAAGAAAAAACAATCAGTTTAGCGTCTTGACCAGGACGGAAAATAGAAATTAATCGACATAGTCGATCGATAAAAAAAAAAAACAATGATAACATTGTTTATTCTTTTTTTTTTTTTTTTTTTTTTTTTTTTTTATGAGGGATAGAGAGGCAGGTAAGTGGGAGTGCAAACCCTCGGAACCAGCGATCCTTATGATGTATGAATGCGTGCTAAAAATATAAACCACATCAACAGTCTTAAGCTGGTTTTACAGGTCCCACGATTACCCGTCGCCATGGCGAAGAAAAGATAAGTAAATTATAACTCATGATGGCTCACAAGGTCACGTTTTGTTTTGCTTTTTTTTTTTTTTTTTTTTTTTTTTTCTTTTTTTTTTTTTTTTCCTTCCCCATTTCTTTTTAACCCCTGAGTAGTATAGTATGCTCGTTCGCAGTGTTCCCTGGGCACGCATTGGTTCTTTTCTTTTGCTCACCCTTTTTTTTTTTTTTTTTTTTTTTCCCTTTCACTTTTTTTCACTTGTTCCTTCTTCCTAGTCGTCGTCTTCTTCGTTACCTGAGCATGACCGTGTTAGGCTCCCTGTTCCTACTCTCCTCTTGTTTCCAAACACTTGCTTCCGCAGCCTACCTCTATTACTCCGCCGTCTCACCAGCTCTCTCGCAAAGTTCCCTAATGTCTTCGAACCCGACGACGACGCGTCTGTACTACTCAGATACAGAAGGTCCCGATCAGCTCCAGCCGGCCCCTTCCGCGCCTTGTCATGGGCTCTCCTTCTCTTCGTCTTCGTCTTTTTCGCCTCCTTGGCGAGTTTGGCTTTCAGCGCGGCCAGATCACAGCATTGGTCGAAGTCGCATTTGCTACAGTTTACCATCAACGTACCCTTCAGTCTCTTCCTGCGACATCTGTTGCACCACCCATTGCTAGCCAAGGGTCTCCTCCTAAAGTTCCTCGGGAGCCATCTGTCTCCACACAGACACTTTCCCAGCTCAGGTGGATCTTCCGACGGTGCCGAGCATGTTGAGGTGTCATCATCGCCCGAATTCGTCACATCTGTGTCCATGCATGTCATTTCGGAGTCTGATGTCTCCGACGACACAGCTCGCTGCAGCCGCATGCCGTCCCCTGCGTGATCCTTCGCCGTCTGTTCATCCAACACGGTTCGAGGGGAACTCCCTTCCTCCAGCAGCACCGGTGTTGCATCATCGCACCCAGTCTTGGTTGCAAGCTTCGAGTCTTCCAGCAGATTGTTTTCCTGTTGGGCGCTTTCTGACTCTTGTGGCTCGGTTCCTTCGGCTGGCTTCTTTACTACATTAACCTCCTCCTCCTGCCGCCCCCTCTCAGCACGTGCCTCCGCCGTCGCTGTTCCCTTCTCAAATTCTGCCTGCAGGAGCTCATAGTCAGGCAGCACAGGTATCGCCTCTCCGTCAGCGAGTCGGGTCACGGTCTCTTGCTTCGAATCTTCGTGCACTTTGATTTCCTGTTGTGTGCTCTCTGATTCTTGTTGCTCGATCCCACCGGCCGACGCTGTCTCCTCCGCGTTCGACTCCGTCGGCGGTTTGTCCCGTCCCGGTTGCGAGTCAGCCCCTGTTGGTGTCTCTGCCTGTTCGGGCCCTGTGCGATGTTCGCAGTCCGGTGTCACACGTCCGCTACCCGGCTTGGGGTCCTCCTGCAGTCTGTTTTGCTGTTGGGCATTGTCCGACCCTTGTTGCCTGGTTTCCTTGGCCTCCGCTAGGGGTGGCCCATCTGATGCAATGTGCGATGAAGGAGCTCCAGCTGGGCCGTCCATCGAGTCCCTCCGCGGGTCACTCGACTTTGTCTTCTTCAGGTCTGATGGCGAGCGTCCTCCCAATCTCCGCTTGGTCGGCCCCTGTGTTATCGCCAGTGGGCGTGTCCTTACCGCCTCCGCTACCTGGCCTCGCCGGTCGCCTAACGCGGGTCGTGGGATCATCTCTACCATGGGGAAAGACACCATTGGCTTCCTCTCTGGGATTCCTTCGGGGACTCCGTAGCACCACTCGTACGCGCTATGCCTCACCTCTCTCGGTAGATCGGCGATCTTCAGGGAGATCCCCGCCCCGCTCGCCTTCTGGACCATGCCCCTCACCTGTGTCCATTCCCCCTCTTCCCAGCCCCCCAAAGGCCCGTACGCCTGGACGTCGCCCAGCTTGCCGAGGACTCCACAGCTCGACAAGATATCACGCACTGCCCTCATGAGGACGAGCATCGCTGGGTCCCCCGCTCCCTCCAAGCGGTTGAAACTCCATTGTTTCAGCATCGCACCACCTCCGCTCTCCAGCAAGTATGCTCTATTCATCCCCGCAAAAAAGAGGTACGCCACGGAGCACGGTCCCCGCAGCCTCTGGGACTGCGAGTGTTCCACGCGTTTTGCTACCCCTCCAGGAAACGAGTGTACCTGTAACGAGGCCTCGCTCCACGTCGCGTAGCATCCCGGTCGCCTCCCTCGCGACACCACGTACCACTCCATGCTCTGGGCCAGTCCAGATAGGGTTGCCTGCCGGTGTCCCGGGTCCGTTCCCCGTATGAACGCATCCGCCTCCACCATGGTGTTGAACCCTTTGAACACCGCACAGCGCAACCCCGTCACCAGCGGCTCCGCCTCACCCCAGCTGGTGACTACTCCGGACCCATTCCTCCCATTCGCGATGGCGTAGAATTTGAATCTTCCCGCTGACTCGCGCACTTTGCTCCCGGGGGCAGGCATCGTCAGCGCTGTCTCATTCGGTTCCAGGTCGCCTCCACTGTTGCTCCGCCGTGGGGCTTTCCGTCCCTTCAGCCTCCTCAGCAGCATGAAGTGAGGTGTCGATGCCTGTACCTCCCGCCACGAAGCCTTCCTCTCCACTCGGTCGTTTTGGTGTAGCCATCGGCCCTCCTCATCACATGTGAAAGAGACGTAGTGGCCTACCCCAGATATCCCCTGGTGGACCACCACTGCGCCCAGCTCATACCATGTGGCACCGTCTCGCGGTTCCAGTAAGACTTTCTCACTTAGAGGAATTCGCGGGAGTGCTCCTGGTCGTCCCGCTACACACAGGATCAGTATCTCCGGCGCGGCCACCAGTTCCGTCCTCCTCGTTGAGTGCCCTCTCTCCCCGCATGAATCACATACATAGTCCGTCACCCTTACGGAGAGCCAGAGGTTCGACAACGCCTCCTGTATCTCCGCGGCTCGATGCACGAACAGCCCACGCTCTTCCTGCGGCATCGATTTCTCGTTCAGGCAGCGGGCACACGACGTCGTCACAACCATCCCACAGGCGAACATCCTCGAGAACGGACTCGCGGCTCCTGCTCTTCTCTGGATGTCGTCCACTAGGTGCAGTAGCAACTTTTTTTAGGGAAAACCTACAGATCCACCCCCAGGTTTGGAGAAACGTATACTACGGTCACGGCCTTGTGTAGCTTTTTTGACCTTTTTTCCAAATCGACAGCCCTCTATTCTGGGCGAAGTTTTTTTCGAATCCGTGATAGCGCAGTGGTGTTGGTGCCGGACTGAAGCCCTGGAGGTAGGGGGTTCGAGTCCCTCGGGGGGATTTTTTTTTTTTTTCCGGAATTTTTTTTCTGGGCATCTGTTCGTCTCGCTGTTACTCAATTTTTTTTAAGGCTTTGTTAACTTTTAAATACTACCAACGTGGTGCAGCGTAGCAACGCAATGATGCCCTCAAGGTTTGTTATTTGCCAAATCATCGTTAGGGTTAAGCGTAATTAAGGTAAAGAGTATGCTGACAGGTGAGTGATGACTGCAACCGACAACATGCAAGTTAGTGATTCGAACGGCCCAATTTTTTCGTTCAGCTTTTGGGGCCTGCAAACCCAGCCAAGCGTTCATTGCTTTTGATCCTTCAATGTCGGCTCTTCCTAGCCTAGACAAGCAGAATTGTCCAAGGGTTGGATAGTTCACCCACTAACAGGACCGTCATGAGACAAGTTTTACCTACTGATGGGGAGAGACCCCCTTGGGGCAGTGTAAGTCGACCGCAATACGGGGTAGTACGAGAGGAACTCCCGTTTCTAGTCCCTGGTATCTACGGTTCTCCGATCGGAGCCGTGATGCTACACAACACATCCGCAGTGACTGTGCTTGACTATGTTAGCCTTTGAAGTAAGCCAGACTGGATCACTTAGTCACCACTGGTGGTTACTTTTTGATCGTGTTAGGGCTTGCGTCCAAAAGATTACAACAATAAGAATGTTTTTTTATGAACATTACAATTAAGTAACTACATCAATAGTTGACTAACTTACTTCTACACCATGATGAGAGAATAGAGGTTAACAGGACGATGGATTACTCTCTTATGTTAAAGTTAAGTTTAACTTAACTTAAGGAAGAATTGCGCGATAGGACAGAAGGCTTCCAAGCGAGGTCCTAAGTCGAGTGGAAGTTTACACTATTGACCTTGAAGAACGACCCGCGTGTGAATTTGATGCAGGGTCTTTGTAAGGTACCAATGAGGTTCTGGTGTAAGACTTTCAAACGATGTTGTTAGTCAGCAACCTGCACTAAGCAATGTTTCAGAGCGACGAGTGTCCGAACGTGACAGAACGAATCAGCAGTACGGATACGACGCACGACGTCAGCGGCGGCGTTCCTGACCGAACGGCCAGTGCAGACAGTGTACCTGTTGGTCACTGGGGAAAAAAAAAAAAAAAAAAAAAAAGACCCGACAGGGGTTCGAACCGCAGCCTAGCGAATGCAAGTCTGGAATCATACCACTCGACAATTTGCGTCGTCTTCGATTTTGCGGATTTAAACACATATCCAGGGGTCAAAAAAGTTACACAAGGCCGTGACCGTAGTGTACGTTTCCCCAAACCTGGGGGTGGATCTGTAGGTTTTCCCTTTTTTTTATATTCTTTTTTTATTAATTTTCATACTTGTACCCCTTTAAAGGGGAATTAAAAATTAAAGCGGAAATAAAGGGCTTTTAATATTAAAGGGCTTTTAATTAATTCCCCTTTATTTTCCAATTTAATGAAATAAAGGGGAATTAAAGGGGATTTAATGAATTAAAGGGCCCTTTATTTTAAAATTAAAGGGGATTTAATTCCCCTTTAATTTGGAAAAATAAAAATAAAGGGCTTTTAATGGTTTTTAATTAAAAAAAAAATCCTCCACCAGGACTCGAACCTGCAGCCTAGCGAATGCAAATCCACAATCATACCAGTGGACAACCAGCGTCACTTAAAAAAGTTTTTTTTTTTTTTTTTTTTGGTTACACTCGTCTGTGCTTCCAGACTCTTTGTTTTTGTTCTTTTCACTTCTTTGTTTTGTCTTTCTTTTATACTTTCTTTTGATTTAAGTCTGACAAATTGGAAAACACGGGAAACGTAGGTAGGCTCCGCCTGAGGACGTAAGAAGAGCGGCAACGGAAAAATAAATGGTCACGCGTCCTTGAAATTGGACACATGAAGCTAATTCGGTTGCCATTCCTACCATCGATAAGGAAAACAAAGAATCGAGCATATAACTAGAGCGGTGGTCAAAGACCACTTGAACAGCCCGAAGGCCTGCCCTCAAGAGAAATTTATAAGGAGAATAGGAGAAGAAGGAGACAGGAGTGTTGGAAGAGACACTGCGACAACACTGAAGGTGATGTGCAGTTACCCAACCAGGAGATGATTGATAATGATGAAAATACTAAAATAATAACAAATTGATATTGGCGACTACATGTCACCTACTTTACTTCCAAAGTCTAAGGTTAGATGTTTGTTCCATCCACCTTATGATCAACGCGAGTGATGGAAGCCACGCCAAAGTGAAGAGAGCTTCAAGGTTAGGAATTTCGTTGGCAATAATAAGTTCTCGATCGCGATCCCACTTGCCGGTCAGTGTTGAGAAGCCCAGGATTTTGAACCTGGCAGAGTCGAGTTTGGGAGATTGACATCCCTGCAGCAGGTGAACCTGTGAGGACGGTTCGCCACAAAATGGGCAGTCGATCGTCTTGCGCCAGTTCTGAATTAGCGGGTGACATCCTGTCCGGAAGTTCGCTATCCGTATCTCGTCGGCTCTTTCCATCCCAGGAGGGTATTTAACTGAACGGCCTCTGATGAGGTGTTTGTAGCAGGTGTAACCACTCACGTTAAGCAGATCCTTCTTGATGCAGCGCTTAACATGTGATGATCGCGAGAAGTACGTGCCTTTGACTAGCACAGGTCGGATGTTCTTGTTGTGCGCTGCTTCCTTTGCAAGCGCGTCAACTTCATCGTGAAACTCGATTCCAATGTGCGAGGGGATGAATTGCAAATGCACTTTCATCTCACACATGCGCAGGTATTCCAGTATCTTGAGGGACTCGGAATTCTTCTGTCTGCATCTTCCACCCAGCAGTTCATCCAGAAGGGATTTTGAGTCCGTGAATATCCTCACAGATCTCATTGAGGGATCTTTGCTAAACACTGTTCTCAGATGTCTAGCCGCGTTCTTCAGAGCATGTTGTTCAGCCCTGTAGCTGCAGTCAGCTTGATAAAGCCTAGACGCGTAAGCAGATCGAAGGCCGCTACGTGACTTGGCAATATGAGCCGCACCGGCCGCGCCGGAAGCAGAGTAGGAGCCATCGCAGTTGATTACCATGTCGACAGGAGGTAACGTTCCAATGTACGACATGAATTTTTCTTTGTCCACCGCAGGGTTCGCGGACTTCGGAAATCCGCAGCCGTTGCTAATCCTAAGGTTTGTCGGAGATACCCAGGGTTCCATCGAGTCAGGCTGTACGTAGTTTTTTTTTAATTTTCTTTCCTATATTCTTATTGCAGGAATTATCCTTGCAAGGAATTTCTCCTCAAAAATCGTTATTTCACAAGATTCTTCTCCCACAAAAATAATTCCTGATCAAGGAAAAATTTTTACTGGGGGTTTCCTTTGGTGATCTGGTAAGGAATTATTATTGTGAGGAATTTTTTTTTTGGAAATTTTTTTTTCAGCAAAAATTCTTGAGTTCCTCACAAGAATTTCGGCACGAGGTATTAAGTTGCTCGACCTTCGCTGTTTTTTTCGATACGTGATTAGTCCGTTAGAGGACTGTCGGTGTGAAAGGAAAGAAAGTCGGAACGGTGGCCAAAGATTAGTGAGTTGACTGAGTTGGTCAGTTACCAGCATGGTAGCTAGCGGTTTCCTTATGATGTTAAATATCGTTATGATGATATAGTTGTATTTTACAAATCAAACTCAAACGCCCCCCTTCCTGGTGTTCGTCTTGGTGATTAATTCACAGTTGAATAACTCGATTCCGTACTGCACTGAATGACAACACGGAAAAAAGAGATGTGTATGCAGCTGAGAGGAATCGTAACTTCAAGTGCTTTTGCATTCTGAAGATTGCAATGGATGATATTTAAATCTGTCAGTGAGTATCAATTGGTGGGTAGACCACCGAAGTTACTGTGAACAAACCAGCGTGTCCAAAGCAGGCGTTCGTCTTGTATTTTACGTATAAAATCCAACAGTTAACCCCCTTCAAGTTTTCAAGACAATATAATTATTAATTAAATACTCATGGGTTTTATAAAAAACTGTTGCGGTTACATAAGCAAGTGGTGCTCAACTATGTTCACGTGGTATTTATTTATCTGCAGTCATTTACTACGCTGCCGCTGACAGTCAAGATTGTCAGAGAAATACCTGGTCAATTTGACTTGACATCATTTTTTCTCGCAATTTTAAAATAAAAACTTTCTCCTTTCTTTAGGCTATTACTACAAACTTTATTTTCAATCTCTCAAGACAAAAGCTTATGTGGGAACAATTAGACAGGAGCATGATATCCAAAAGTTACATGTCTGAAATCATGGAGAATACATTCTTTCGGAGTTGCTTTAACCAGTAGAATCAGATGCGTGGTCCGTTCCGGTAGGACTCCCTTCTTACGAATGTGTGGTGCCTCGTGTTAGCGCTTTGGATAGTAATAACCATTGGCGGCGACTATGCACGGGGTGGCCAGTGGGTTTAATGAGGTTGTTGTGTAATCCCCTTCCATGGCTCTGTTTCGGCATGCTGGAAAGCGAAGCTCTGAAGTTTACTTCAGGTTAGTCTTGTAAGCCTATCCTTCCGGTTCAGTTCTCGGCTTGGTTGATTCCCTCGATCGTCCCATCCAGGAGTTTGTGTGCATGGTGAGGCCCTCTGGAAACCCAGCCCAGCACAAGACACCAGGCTCACGGCGAAGATTGGACCCGAAAGTAACCTTGCGTTCTGTTCTGTTGGCAAGCTCTCTGGCTGAGTGCGTTCGAAGTGAGTGGAATTGCTAGTTTGTTGGGTTATGTTCGTAGCAGCTTCACGGTGACGGCGGCCTTATTGAGAATTATCCCTGGTTGTTACATGTTACGTAATGATTGGGTTCTCAAGACTGGTTGCTTGCTAATGTGAATGCTGACGTTCGAACTGTTATTCGTAGCAGCTTCACGGTGACGGCGGCCTTATTGAGAATTATCCCTGGTTGTTACATGTTGAAAGTTGCAGGTTAACTGTGGCTGATGCACGTAATGGTTGGGTTCTCAAGACTGGTTGCTTGCTAATGTGAATGCTGACGTTCGAACTGTTATTCGTAGCAGCTTCACGGTGACGGCGGCCTTATTGAGAATTATCCCTGGTTGTTACATGTTGAAAGTTGCAGGTTAACTGTGGCTGATTCACGTAATGGTTGGGTTCTCAAGACTGGTTGCTTGCTAATGTGAATGCTGACGTTCGAACTGCCCCGACTTTCGAGTAGTTTCCTTTTCCGGCGTGTAACAATCCCGACTGACGAAAAAGGTTGGAGGAATTGCTAGTTTGTTGGGTTATATTCGTAGCAGCTTCACGGTGACGGCGGCCTTACTGAGAATTATCCCTGGTTGTTACGTGTTGAAAGTCACAGGTTATAGCGTCAAAATAACACTCGCGTGGGTGGTTGCTCTCTTCGGAAAGCATAACTTCAGACCCGTCAATTCGCGGCGCTTATATCTACACACATTAATTAGTTGAACGAGTTCAAGTCACTTCCCTGCATAGCAGATCCGTGTCCTCTGTACTAACGCTATACTAAGTGTGACTGTGACTGATACACGTAATGGTTGGGTTCTTTAAGGAATAATCATCATCGTCCATATTGTGTAATTAAGACTGAATAAACAAAGGGATAATAAAATTATAGTGAATCAATGAAATAAAACATAAACTACTGACGTCGGGGTAATGTTGCATCTTCAAGAGGTCAGAAACCCAAGACTTTGAAAAGCACCGAGGTAAGAGCGGTGCAACAAGCCAAAAACAACAGGTATACAATAAACGAACCTCAAGAAGAAACACCCAGGGTGGGATGGGTGGGAAATTCTTTTGTTTTAATATAAACAGAAAGAAGAGCAAAATTTGCTAAGGAAAGGAATTAAAATATAAGTTAAAAGTGTACCGATAAACTATAACGTCTCAAACACAGCGCTAACCAGTGCAACGAGAGCTAATAAATTCGATAAGCCACTGCTGAACCAACATCTTAGGTGCAGAGTGCATTTTAGATAAGGAAGGACATTTTTCATTTTCCGTTCCGCTAGGACAGAAAAGTAATAAGTATAAATAAATTTTCTTTTTATTTATTTATTTATTTAGTCACATCCCCCCTGTCTTTCTACTTTGTTTTTATTCTTTCTGAGCATACTCGCTCTTCTTATTTTTTAACTAAGTAAATAAGCAACAACGAGTGCAACTGTTGTGAGTCCGTTGGAGGACTTCCCCGGATAGGAAGCTCACGACACTGTAAGTACAAAGCGAATGATCAATACGGAGACGGTGGCCAAAGACCACTGGGTTACCTGCGAGCTATGAAGCTCTACGGATGTCCTCAGAGAGTTATTAGGAGATGAATTAGGAGTGATGTATGAGTATGATATACTAAAAAGATAGTAACTTCTGATAACAGCTTGTTGCCGTCCATTGTTCTAAATGCCATATGAAGCCAGCGAGGGAATGTAAGTTCCTCGTAGCGAACATAAATAGCAGGCTGTGTTCCTTCTTTGAAATCTTCGCTTCTTCCATGACAGATCCAATTGTTCCATTTCTGATGCGTACCAGAGCAGAGTTCATGCAGTTAAACATCAAGTGTCTAGGTGATGAGTCCGTCCGTTTACAAAAAGGGCACTTCAGTTGTACGCCTTTGTCTCTCAGCAAGGGGTGTGAACCCGTTCTGAATTGTGCAATTCTTACTTCCGAAGCCCTCAGCATGTCTTTCGGATATCTAGCAGTTCTCAATCCTCCGGTCGCCTCCAGATACTGTCTGAGCATCACCCGTTTCATTGGAGGCTTTGCCTTCTCGGAGGCTTCCATCATCTTTCCTATCAACTTCCTGTGAGACTCCCTCGCTACCCTTGATTTGTGGGCGAAGAAATCCATGGTCGTTGAGACCGGTTTAATAAATAAAATTTTCGACGTACCAGAGCCTGCATAGCCGAGTGGTTATGGTCGTCGACCTTAAATCGCTTACGTAGCCGTGGTCGGGGGTTCGATTCCTGGTCACGGCAGATTTTTTGGTATTTTTAACCAGAAAATTTTAAAGTAAAAACAAGTAAGAAAAAGAGCACAAAAGTGGACTTGGTGATCATTCCCTGAGTAAACTAAGAGAATAATCATCATCGTCCATATTGTGTAATTAAGACTGAATAAACAAAGGGATAATAAAATTATAGTGAATCAATGAAATAAAACATAAACTACTGACGTCGGGGTAATGTTGCATCTTCAAGAGGTCAGAAACCCAAGACTTTGAAAAGCACCGAGGTAAGAGCGGTGCAACAAGCCAAAAACAACAGGTATACAATAAACGAACCTCAAGAAGAAACACCCCAACGCCAGTCAAGAAATTGATAATAAAATATTAAAATTAAGAATATTAAAATTAAGTGTACTTAAGTGCGGAAGAACAACCCCACCGCTTGTATGACTTGAGACCGGAGTTTTTCAGATGACAGCTGCCCATAGGAAGTCCTTGAAGGACCATCTGCAGGATTCAGAGCAGATCTAACATATCTGATGTTGAAAACCAACTCTCTCATCGCAAGCCAATCAGAAACTGCGAGTACTAAGTCATTCAAGATTTTGTTTTTCTGACACTGTCTCTTTCTAACTGCCCCCATCACGGAAGTGTTGTCAACTCTTATATCCAACTGAAACCCTTGCAAATTCCAATCATTCAAAGCCAATAATGAGTTATGAAGAGCTTTCGCCTCAAGAATATTGATATGAAGACCTCTCTCTTTCCTCCATACATCGCCAACCACAGTCAACGCCCCTGATTGCTCAACAACTACACCTCCCCAACCTTCCAAAGAAGCGTCGACAAAGAGAGTCAAACACTTTGACACCGATAATTTTTTCTTAATAATCCTGATCCCTACTGCATCAGATAGCCAACGAGATAATTCCAATCGAATAGAACGGGGAACAAGAACCGTCTCATCAAGACCAAGGAGACCTCGATTAATCTTGTTAATTACTCTTCTAATAAACTTCAGAGTAAACCAAAACCTACCAGGTGATATTCCAGAAACCGCCGATGCATGCATTAGCCTGCCCATCAACGACTCCAAACCACTGGCAGTAATCAAAGTCAAATCAACAGCAGCCAATTTTCCTTGTAGTCTTTCAGACACTACAACAGATCTATCTTGGTGATTGAAACGCACACCTAAGAAATCATACTCTTCTGCCAAATTAAATGAATCTAATTCCTTCCATGTTGATGAAGCCTTCTTTGCAATAAGATCGAGTTGAGCAGTTCTAATAGCTACATCCTTCCTCGAACCAGAATACCTGATGTTGTCGATCCAGGCATCGACTCTCACATCATGAACAGCTATGTCAGATCTAACATAGTCCGGATGACCCGCAATGGTAGCAGCCAATGTGTGCATAATTTCTGGTGCACAAGAATGACCCATTGGCAACCGAGTCAATTCGAAATACTGCCCATCGTCCGATCTAAAACCAAATAACTTGCGAGCATCATGAGGAATCTCGACCTGATAAAAACCAGTTCTGAAATCCCTTCCGCTTGCACAATCAAATAGAACTGAGTCGAGGTATTCTGAGATGTGTCCCAAGGGCACATCAGCAATGTAACCATCATCAACCAGACGCTCGTTAGACTGCTTCGTCCAAAGAATAAACCTCTGACGTAATCCTGTTGCTTTCTGTTCAATTACAGTGAACGGAACATTTTCAACTAAACCAGGCTTCGATGTCTTCTGTGCGATCCCATTCTCCACCAGTAAATCTGCATGAGTACGAGAAAATGAACTCTCCGGTCTAACCGTCTTTGAAAAATTCAGCACATGATCGAGTTCAGTATGGAAATCAAGTGTAGGAGCATGAGAAACAAGCGAATCAGTGGATCTGGTATTGTGGCAAACTTTATGTGGAAAAAATGTTAAATCCCATACAAACTCAAATCTTTTCAGTCGCTTTTGCGACATTCTTTCCTTTACAAACGAAATTAACATGGGTTCAATTTTGGTTACATGCAGGGGGGAATTCTTCTCCTCTAATGATCTTGGTAATACCGACCTCTTCGGTCGCCTACAAATATTGTGCTTTCTTACAACAATACTGTTATCTCGTCCGTCCTTAACGCTCGAGCCATACACATCGGATCTCCTCCATACCGGATCGTCACCCCTGAGAACGGATCGTTCTTCGATGAATGCTTTAGTAGCCTTCCCATCACCACCTCGTCGACCCTTCTTCCAGTTGACATGATACCCATGATATGAGAAATCGCGCCCCTCTTTATTGAATGCGCCGAATATTTTCCCATTACTGCATCCCTTCTCCACAACGCATCCAATCCCCTTGTTGAAACCTTTGTCAGACTTACAAAGTCCCCTAGAACCAGCAAACCCTGGGCTATCTCTGGAGTCAAAAAGCCTTTTATCACTACCCATCTCGATGGTTTGAAAGGATCTTCCCTCCGTCCCTTCGGAACATCCCACCAATCCACAATTATTTCCTCCACAGAAATGAAAACGAAATTTCTTCTCCCCAGCTTCCATACCTCCCCCCATCTCGCCGCCGATTTCCATGCGATCAGTAAGCCCGTCTTCAGCTGAACATCTTGCTTCATTGCCCACGCAATCAAAACAGAACGATTTATCGGTTCCGCCTGCTCCAACGGCACCGCAGCGCCGTCTGCCCTTAGCGCCGCCGCTAGCTGCTTCAATGTCTCGTTCTCCAATCCCATCCTCTTCAGCATGCCTGAGAACGCCTTTGCGTAGGCCAACATTCCTTGCTTCGATACCTTTGTCGCTGTCACAAACAACGCAACTGTATCCTGATTTACAGGGACATCGTTTCTCTCCACCCAAATTAGCAGACGGTCCCACAAGCATTGTCGACTTCTCATTGTGCTTTGCGCCCAGATCTTCCCGGCGATTTGTTCCATCACCATTAACGAGTCGGTCAAATCCGACGTGTACTCTCTGTTCCGTACCCGCTGAATCTTCCTTACTTGATCCTCGATCTGGTTTTTCATAAGGCTTCCAATCAATGTGGAAACCTCTGCTCCATCCGACTGCATGAGATTCTCCCTTATCTCCCAAATCCGTTCCGGAATAAGGGTCGACCCTTCTGACACCGACTTTCCTAGGGAAACCTTTCCTGAACCTTTGATACCATGGAAATTCTGAAAACTTGCTGGACCAACGCGGACTAAACACCGCTTTACTTGCTCGGGGCTGGCCTCGGTTCACTTTTGACCTTTGCCAGCCCCCCCAACGTTTCCCGAAAATCCCTTTGAATAACTGCTCTTAAATTTATTCTGCGGATTCCAACTTCCTCTCCCCTTATCCCCTTTCCCATTCCACTCGTTCTTCAGCTTTTTCTCTGCATCTAACTCGGCTAGCTTCACTGCTTTATCAAACGTCTTTCCAGACTTCACCAAGCGCTCGATATCATCTGAGCTTATTCTCTTAGTGGTATACTGCCACTTCATGATCAAGTTCTCTAGCGACTTGTTCATGCTCCTGACAAGGGGCTTTGAAGTGACCCAGTCTATAGTTGATACGCTCATGGCTTTGATGTTGTCTCGCACTACTTCAAATGCTCCCCTTAACTCTCTCAGTTCACGGGTTGCTACTTTGCCACTATGTGGTAACCAATATTTATTCTCCAACTTATCGAGTAATCTTTCCGCCCCTCCTTGTATCAGTATATTGCGCCACTGCAACACATTCGTTGCTTCTGACGCCAGCTCAAATTCGATGCAATCCACATTTTCCGGTGACAATTGGCATTTTACGCCGCCCTTGTTTTTTAACAATTCGTTTGTTTGTTGTATCTGCAACTGACATAATTGTTGATTTTGCGATAATAGTGCCATCATTTGTTGCATCATACTACTCTCTTGTTGTATTTGTGGCTGGGGTTGCGCACCATGCATCTGTGGCTGGGGTTGCGCACCATGCATCTGTGGCGATAACAATGACGCCACCTGCGATTCCAAATTAGTTACCTTTTGGCACATGCCTAACATCTTTTGTTCATTTTCTAGAACTAACCTTTTGGACCACTCATCCCAATACACATCCTTGCTTATCACATGGGCATATTCAAAGCCCGCATGTGGAAAGTCGAATGTTTCGTCCGGCCCCGTGTGTCGATACACACCCCTTAAAAGACTTGTCGAATTTGACAAGGTTACCCTCCCCATATTACCCACCATTGACAATAAGCCACAATACCAATTCCAACTTAATTCCCCTTCCTTCCTCATACAATATACTGCTTCTCTTCCAATCAAGGCCAACGAATTGTTCTTCATCATTTCTTCGGACATTTTGGATTGGGGATCCCAAAACGTCCCTGCTTCCCCGATGGTGGCACGTGGTGATTGTGCTCTCACCGTCCTCAAATCCTCAAACAGAATTGAATCTAAATCCATCTCAGATTCTACATGCGGAATTTCCACAATTGGTGGTGTAGACATTCTTTTGTTTTAATATAAACAGAAAGAAGAGCAAAATTTGCTAAGGAAAGGAATTAAAATATAAGTTAAAAGTGTACCGATAAACTATAACGTCTCAAACACAGCGCTAACCAGTGCAACGAGAGCTAATAAATTCGATAAGCCACTGCTGAACCAACATCTTAGGTGCAGAGTGCATTTTAGATAAGGAAGGACATTTTTCATTTTCCGTTCCGCTAGGACAGAAAAGTAATAAGTATAAATAAATTTTCGACGTACCAGAGCCTGCATAGCCGAGTGGTTATGGTCGTCGACCTTAAATCGCTTACGTAGCCGTGGTCGGGGGTTCGATTCCTGGTCACGGCAGATTTTTTGGTATTTTTAACCAGAAAATTTTAAAGTAAAAACAAGTAAGAAAAAGAGCACAAAAGTGGACTACGGAAATTAAAGGGCATTAAAAGCCCTTTAATTTCCCCTTTATTTTGCCCCCTTTAAAGGGGTACAAGTATGAATTTTGAAAAAAAAACAATCAGTTTAGCGTCTTGACCAGGACGGAAAATAGAAAGTAATCGACATAGTCGATCGATAAAAAAACAATGATAACATTGTTTATTCTTTTTTTTTTTTTTTTTTTTTTTAATCCTTCTTATTATTTTAAAGAAAAAACAATCAGTTTAGCGTCTTGACCAGGACGGAAAATAGAAAGTGATCGACATAGTCGATCGATAAAAAAAACAATGATAACATTGTTTATTCTTTTTTTTTTTTTTTTTTCGGGAAGATAAAATGGAAACTACTTTCTTTGTCCTTTCTCATTTTACAACAAATTTGTAAAATCTTTCTACTGACTCTGATCGTTGTCTCGACATACAGCGACAGGGAAAACCCGCGAGCTGGGGACGACAGTCTTCTTTAGCATTTAAGCATTTTTCGACTTGAAAAGACATGACCCTTCAATTTAATGAGTTCTCATGTTTCTGGGTTTGGGATGGGGAATGTGCACTTCTTCTCTTGATCCTTTGTTCTCATGGACCTTTTTTTTAAATTCTTTTTATTTATTTTTTAAAGAAAAAAAAAACGGAAAATAAAAATTAGTTATTATGACTTCTATTTTTTTTCTTCAAGAAAATCATAAGGTGGGAACAAAGAAAAATGCTAAGAGGAACCCCTTATTAACACCTAAGACATCTAAACTGCAGCCCAGCTTATGCCCAATGCACTAACAGGTCATTCCCTCACACTCAGATCAAAAAATCAAGTAAACATTTTCTTTTTCCAGCCTACAAACTTATTCACATTGCCCATAGTCTCCTTTAGATCGTTGTAGAATGAGTTGAGTGTCTTCTTCTCAAAGTCTTCTGTTGACAACTTCTCATCAACCTGGATTGTAGGTAGGATAAGAGATTTGGGAGAGGAATAGGGGCAGTGAACTTTTGGTTCAGGCCCTTCCCATCGAACAGGACGAGGACTTCTAAAACCTGAGATGAACCAATTGAGTTGAAACAAACAAATAACAGAGACGCAACACATACCGGAACATCATCGCAAGCAATGCTTCGGACCTCCGTCGACCTTCGTTCTTCCGGCGGCAAAGGGAAACAAGAAAGAACGGGCAATGAGACAAACCTGTTAGTTGGTGTTGTGTTGTTGTTAAAAACAAAAACATAAACGCCAGGAAGTTCGACAACGAAGACATCGACATCGATCGCTGCTCTGCAGATGTCCGGCGGGTGTTTGTCTACACTGTGTTTATTGTTTGTTTTTTTCCCAAGGTTCAACCTTGGGAAGAGAAGTAAAAAATTCCGTCAATGTTGGCCTTCCTGTTCGAAGGTGCGCACCAATGACGATAAATAGAGTGGGGGGAGAAAACCTCTGATCCAACTGGATCCCTTCACGAGCTGACATTGCCATGTGAAGTTAAATATTCTGGCGATGCCGGCTCAGGCGACTTAGCCTGCTTTTTTCTTTAAATAAAAAAAATAAAAAGATACCAACAGGTGGGGTGATGGGTTGCACCACTGCAATCCAGTCACAAAAAGAAACAATCAGTTTCATATTTCCAGTTCAGCTCTGGAGAGACATCGAGATGGATTCTGTATGAAGATGCTAGGTGACGTCCTCCCACAATCATGCTTTCAAAGTCTGCGATCATCACGAAGGGTTTCTTCACGGTGTTGTTGTAGTTTGTGAACTTGATTTTGCTACCCTCCTTTGGCATGGTTACACGGGATGCCTCATTGTTCTTGCAATTGTTAAAGTGTTCTAACATGGTTGTATCTTTCTTGAACGAGTGCAGGCATCTGGGGCAGTGGGAACCATGTTTTGAATCGCTACCCATGAGACGGCCAAGTGACTTGATCCTTGAGGGACCCCCTTCGTACAGGATCTGGATCCACTATCTAATCCCAGAGACAGACTCACATTTCTATCTGAAAGATAGTTCGCAAGCCATTTAACATACGGAACCGGCAGGACAGCTACCAATCTATCAACGAGTATTTGATGATCCACGTTATCGAATGCCCCAGAGATATCAAAGAGGATGATCGCTCCATAACCATCATAGAGTTTCTGCACACCGGAAGCCGCATCCACCAATAGCGAGATGTTCTCTTCTACATTCCTGCCCGGCGTAAAACCAGACTGCCTAGGGTCCAACTTCCCCTCCAACAAATGTTCACATCGATTACCCACAAGCGACTCCAAGCACTTCGAAACAATTGACGTCAAAGAGATTGGTCTGTAAGAAGACGGAAGAAGCGAGTCACGATCCCCTCCCTTCGGAATTATTATCACCTTGGCCTTTTTCATGCAAGAGGGAAAGATACCCCTCCTGAAAGATAGCGAGGCGAGTCTAAGCAATAGTAGGAACATACGGGGACCCAAGTTAAGCAGCATATTATTAGAAACAGAATCTAAACCAGACCCGTGGGAGGGAGTCAATGACTTCAGTACCGTGCATAACTCATGAATCGAAAAAGAACCACAGCTTGAGTCATCATAATCAGCAGGCTTCGAATCAGGAACTAATAACGGTGAGGATTTTGAATCACGGTTGAATTACCAGGTGACATTTGGACAGTTAGCTTTTGGCTAAGGCCCTCCCTGAAGAGCAAGAACAGAAAAACTACTCACACCTGAAGAAAACATACACAAAGAACACACTGTAAGCTGTATGTGTATTTTGTGTTTGTCACAACAGGAGAGAAAAGAAAGAATGTCAAGGTTGGTCACCTTGCCTATCAACGCACAACGCTCAACGAACTTTCATGATCGCAGAAGAATCTTTTTAGATGACGATTGCTAAGTTCTAGTTTCTATTAGTATTTATTTATTTGTATTATCCTGTTGTGACAAACACAAAATACACACACAGCTTACAGTGTGTTCTTTGTGTATGTTTTCTTCAGGTGTGAGTAGTTTTTCTGTTCTTGCTCTTCAGGGAGGGCCTTAGCCAAAAGCTAACTGTCCAAATCTCACCTGGTAATTCAACTCAGTCCTTGTCAGTTTTGACATCAAACCTGTAATGGTTTAATCATTACAGGTTATTTACTGAAATATTTGTTCTAAAAGTTGCTAAGTATTTCTCACTTAGAAATTTTTTATTTTTTTATTTTCAGCTTAATTAGCTACGAATTGTTTCTACTAAGTGTTTCTCACTTAGATTTTTTTTTTTGCTTTTCAGCTCCTTAAAAGCTGCTAAGTGTTTCTGCTAAGTGTTTCTCACTTAGAATTTTATTGTTATGTTCGTTTTCTATCCCCTCTTCTATCCCTTTTGTTCAAAAAAAGCGATGAGAAATTTCTCTCATTCATGCTAAGATGCACTCTGAACTTTGATTTTTTGATCTGAGTGTGAGGGAATGACCTGTTAGTGCATTGGGCATAAGCTGGGCTGCAGTTTAGATGTCTTAGGTGTTAATAAGGGGTTCCTCTTAGCATTTTTCTTTGTTACCACCTTATGATTTTCTTGAAGAAAAAAAATAGAAGTCATAATGGTGCTTCCCTCTGGAAGGGTTGTAAGCCATGGTGTCCAACTAGATTAAAGGACAAGTCTGGGATAATCCCTGCCAGAGGGGCGAGTATTCTACCATGGTTGAAATACTCTGGCAACTGATCTTCAATTTTATGTTGTTTGTTAGCTGCTGGTGTATCTTGATCATGTGCTGATACTTGCATTTTTTTTATTTGTAATCTTTCACTACAATCATTCTTGCCTATATCTTTTATTTTTATTCTGGTCTGTTACCTCATTTGTCTTGTTTAACTTCAGTTATATCCATTTTACTTTTTATTATTTCCCATCTACTTTTTATTTTCTATTAGTTCTGGTCAGAAACTCCTGGGCAGCAAGAAGGAAAGTAGTTAAGTACTTCTGGGTGTTTGGCATCACCCCCCATAGTGAGCAAGTACAACAGGTAGCATTGGTAGTCTGTTGATCCTGAGTGATCCCAGCTACAGTTTTGTTTTTCTTTCTTTTTTTTAGAAGAAGATCAGGACATCCAAGCACTGCTGGATAGTTGCTGAATGCAGGGCCTGCCTGTGGCATTATGAATTTCGATAAAGTGGGAAGTAACGGACTGGGAGCTTTTGGCTCCTGCCCTATTCCCGATGTAAACTTTCTTTTTATTTTTTTTTTTTTTTAACAGGCCCAAAGGGCGACAATGATGGTTGCTGACCAAGGAATAATATTCAAATGAATTTTCGTTTCAAAGAAACGAACAGAATTAAGAGAGAGGTAGAGAAAAAAAAAAAAAAAAGAAAGAATAGAAAAAAAATATGAAGAGGAAATAATCAAACATGAAAAAAAAAAAAATAAAATAAAATATAAATAAAAAACGTTGTATGAAAAAGGAAAAAAAGAAAAAAAAGACCAGAAAAGGAAGGAGAAAATGAAAAGGTATAATATTATTGTGGGGATATGAGGATAGCAGGGAGATGCTCTTTTTTTTTTTTTTTTTTTTTTTTTTTTTTTTATTATTTAAAAAAAGGAAACAATCAGTTTAGCGTCTCGATCAGGACGGAAAATAGAAATTAATCGACATAGTCGATCGATAGAAAAAAAAAACAATGATAACATTGTTTATTCTTTTTTTTTTTTTTTTTTTTTTTTAAATCCTTTTAATTATTTTAAAGAAAAAACAATCAGTTTAGCGTCCTGACCAGGACGGAAAATTGAAAGTGATCGACATAGTCGATCGATAAAAAAACAATGATAACATTGTTTATTCTTTTTTTTTTTTTTTTTTTTAACCTTTTAATTATTTTTTAAAGAAAAAACAATCAGTTTAGCGTCTTGACCAGGACGGAAAATAGAAAGTGATCGACATAGTCGATCGATAAAAAACAATGATAACATTGTTTATTCTTTTTTTTTTTTTTTTTTTTTTTTTAATCCTTTTTATTATTTTAAAGAAAAAACAATCAGTTTAGCGTCTTGACCAGGACGGAAAATAGAAAGTGATCGACATAGTCGATCGATAAAAAAACAATGATAACATTGTTTATTCTTTTTTTTTTTTTTTTTTTTTTTAAATCCTTCTTATTATTTTTTAAAGAAAAAACAATCAGTTTAGCGTCTTGACCAGGACGGAAAATAGAAAGTAATCGACATAGTCGATCGATAAAATAAAAACAATGATAACATTGTTTATTCCCTTTTTTTTTTTTTTTTTATTCTTTTTATTTATTTTTAAAGAAAAAAACAATCAGTTTAGCGTCTTGACCAGGACGGGAAATAGAAAGTGATCGACATAGTCGATCGATAAAAAAACAATGATAACATTGTTCATTCTTTTTTTTTTTTTTTTTTTTTTTTTTTATTCTTTTTATTTATTTTTTAAAGAAAAAACAATCAGTTTAGCGTCTTGACCAGGACAGAAAATAGAAATTAGTCGACAAAGTCGATCGATAACAAAACAATGATAACATTGTTTATTCTTTTTTTTTTTTTTTTTTTTTTATTCTTTTTATTTATTTTTTAAAGAAAAAACAATCAGTTTAGCGTCTTGACCAGGACGGAAAATAGAAAGTGATCGACATAGTCGATCGATAAAAAACAATGATAACATTGTTTATTCTTTTTTTTTTTTTTTTTTTTTAATCCTTTTTATTATTTTAAAGAAAAACAATCAGTTTAGCGTCTTGACCAGGACGGAAAATAGAAAGTGATCGACATAGTCGATCGATAAAAAAACAATGATAACATTGTTTATTCTTTTTTTTTTTTTTTTTTTTTTTTTTTTAAATCCTTTTTATTATTTTTAAAGAAAAAACAATCAGTTTAGCGTCTTGACCAGGACGGAAAATAGAAAGTAATCGACATAGTCGATCGATAAAATAAAAACAATGATAACATTGTTTATTCCTTTTTTTTTTTTTTTTTAATTCTTTTTATTTATTTTTAAAGAAAAAAACAATCAGTTTAGCGTCCTGACCAGGACGGGAAATAGAAAGTGATCGACATAGTCGATCGATAAAAAAACAATGATAACATTGTTTATTCTTTTTTTTTTTTTTTTTTTTTTTTATTCTTTTTATTTATTTTTTAAAGAAAAAACAATCAGTTTAGCGTCTTGACCAGGACAGAAAATAGAAATTAGTCGACAAAGTCGATCGATAACAAAACAATGATAACATTGTTTATTCTTTTTTTTTTTTTTTTTTTTTTATTCTTTTTATTTATTTTTTAACGAAAAAACAATCAGTTTAGCGTCCTGACCAGGACGGAAAATAGAAAGTAATCGACATAGTCGATCGATAAAAAAAAACAATGATAACATTGTTTAATCTTTTTTTTTTTTTTTTTTTTTTATTCTTTTTATTTATTTAGAAAAAACAATCAGTTTAGCGTCTTGACCAGGACGGAAAATAGAAATTCGTCGACAAAGTCGATCGATAAAAAAACAATGATAACATTGTTTATTCTTTTTTTTTTTTTTTTTTTTTAAATTCTTTTTATTTATTTTTTAAAGAAAAAAAACGGAAAATAGAAATTAGTCGACAAAGTCGAACGATAAAAAAACAATGATAACATTGTTTAATCTTTTTTTTTTAAATTCTTTTTATTTATTTTTTAAAGAAAAAAAAACGGAAAATAGAAATTAGTCGACAAAGTCGAACGATAAAAAAACAATGATAACATTGTTTATTCTTTTTTTTTTATTTTTTTTATATTTTTTTTTAATTAATTTTGAAAAAAAAAACAATCAGTTTAGCGTCTTGACCAGGACGGAAAATAGAAAGCGATCGACATAGTCGATCGATAAGAAAACAATGATAACATTGTTTATTCTTTTTTTTAATTTTAAATTCTTTTTATTTATTTTTTAAAGAAAAAAAACGGAAAATAGAAATTAGTCGACAAAGTCGAACGATAAAAAAAAACAATGATAACATTGTTTATTCTTTTTTTTGTATTTTTTTTATATTCTTTTTTATTAATTTTGAAAAAAAAAAAAACAATCAGTTTAGCGTCTTGACCAGGACGGAAAATAGAAAGTGATCGACATAGTCGATCGATAAAAAAACAATGATAATATTGTTTATTCTTTTTTTTTTTTTTTTTTTTTAAATTCTTTTTATTTATTTTTTAAAGAAAAAAATGGAAAATAGAAAATAGTCAACAAAGTCGAACGATAAAAAAAAACAATGATAACATTGTTTATTCTATTTTTTTATTTTTTTTTTTTTTCTATTCTTTTTTATTAATTTTGAAAAAAAAAAAACAATCAGTTTAGCGTCTTGACCAGGACGGAAAATAGAAAGTAATCGACATAGTCGATCGATAAAAAAAAACAATGATAACATTGTTTATTCTTTTTTTTTTTTTTTTTAAATTCTTTTTATTTATTTTTTAAAAAGAAAAAAAACGGAAAATAGAAATTAGTCAACAAAGTCGAACGATAAAAAAAAAAACAATGATAACATTGTTTATTCTTTTTTTTTTATTTTTTTTATATTCTTTTTTATTAATTTTGAAAAAAAAACAATCAGTTTAGCGTCTTGACCAGGACGGAAAATAGAAAGTGATCGACATAGTCGATCGATAAAAAAACAATGATAACATTGTTTATTCTTTTTTTTTATTTTAACATAGATGGAAGTGCCCTCCAAATTTGGAGGGCGCCTGGTGAAAATCAGCCACAAAAATTTGTAGGGCCAAAATAGGGCCATTGTAGGGCCAAAATAGGGCCAAAATAGGGCGCTGGAGGGCGCGTAGGGCGCTTTTTTAATTAAATTTAATATAATGCCGAGCTCATTTTGACACACCCCTGCCCTCAGCGACGGTCGAATCGCATCTTATTTGACTTTTCTCCGGTTCGCCCGATCAAATGCGTCTCTGGGATATCAGTTTACTTGCCACCAGTAAACTTCTTTTTTTTCTCACAAGGTACCGTGAAGACCGGCCTATTAACAGGTTAGTAAGAACGCACTCTCCCTCCTCGAATCCCTCTATATTCGACTCGGTGCATTCTGCGGGCTAATCAGCTCCTTGTAGATCTGGGATGCATCGTCCACTGAAATGAGTTTCAGCTTCAGGGATTGTAGCAGGCTCCGGAAGCTCTCAAGGAGTAGCCCATTGTTTTTGCCATTGTTGACCTCCGAACCATGACCTGGAGGTCTCGGGTTCGAACCCCGTGACACCCTTTTTTCTCTTTTTCGAAAGACTGCCAAGCATGTCAAAATTTTTTTTTGGCTTCTGCGTCAAAATACTTGTGCGTCAGTGTAAGTCGACGTCAATTTAGCTGTCTTATAGTAATAAAAAAGGTAAAAAAAAGCGCCCTCGAATTCGATAGAGTGGGAAGTAACGGACTGGGAGCTTTTGGCTCCTGCCCTATTCCCGAAGTAAACTTTCTTTTTATTTTTTTTTTTTTTTTAACAGGCCCAGAGGGCGACAATGACTGTTGCTGACCAAGGAATAATATTCAAATGAATTTTCGTTTCAAAGAAACGAACAGAATTAAGAGAGAGGCAGAGAAAAAAAAAAAAAAAAAGAAAGAAAAGAAAAAAAAAAAATATGAAGAGGAAATAATCAAACATGAAAAAAAAAAAAAAAAAAAAAAGACCAGAAAAGGAAAGAGAAAATGAAAAGGTATAATATTATTGTGGGGATATGAGGATAGCAGGGAGATGCTCTTTTTTTTTTTTTTTTTTTTTTTTTTTTTTATTTATTATTTAAAAAAAGGAAACAATCAGTTTAGCGTCTCGATCGGGACGGAAAATAGAAATTAATCGACATAGTCGATCGATAGAAAACAAAACAATGATAACATTGTTTATTCATTTTTTTTTTTTTTTTTTTTTTTAAATCCTTTTAATTATTTTAAAGAAAAAACAATCAGTTTAGCGTCTTGACCAGGACGGAAAATAGAAAGTGATCGACATAGTCGATCGATAAAAAAACAATGATAACATTGTTTATTCTTTTTTTTTTTTTTTTTTTAAATTCTTATTATTTATTTTTTAAAGAAAAAAAACGGAAAATAAAAATTAGTCGACAAAGTCGAACGATAAAAAAAAAAAAAACAATGATAACATTGTTTATTCTTTTTTTTTTTTTTTTTTTTTTTTATATTCTTTTTTATTAATTTTGAAAAAAAAAACAATCAGTTTAGCGTCTTGACCAGGACGGAAAATAGAAAGTAATCGACATAGTCGATCGATAAAAAAACAATGATAACATTGTTTAATCTTTTTTTTTAATTTTTTTTTATTTATTTTTTAAAGAAAAAAAAAACGGAAAATAGAAATTAGTCGACAAAGTCGAACGATAAAAAAACAATGATAACATTGTTTATTCTTTTTTTTTTATTTTTTTTATATTTTTTTTTTTAATTAATTTTGAAAAAAAAAACAATCAGTTTAGCGTCTTGACCAGGACGGAAAATAGAAAGCGATCGACATAGTCGATCGATAAGAAAACAATGATAACATTGTTTATTCTTTTTATTATTTTAAATTCTTTTTATTTATTTTTTAAAGAAAAAAAAAACGGAAAATAGAAATTAGTCGACAAAGTCGAACGATAAAAAAAAACAATGATAACATTGTTTATTCTTTTTTTTGTATTTTTTTTATATTCTTTTTTATTAATTTTGAGAAAAAAAAAAAACAATCAGTTTAGCGTCTTGACCAGGACGGAAAATAGAAAGTGATCGACATAGTCGATCGATAAAAAAAAAAAAAAAACAATGATAATATTGTTTATTCTTTTTTTTTTTTTTTTTTTTAAATTCTTTTTATTTATTTTTAAAGAAAAAAAATGGAAAATAGAAAATAGTCAACAAAGTCGAACGATAAAAAAAAACAATGATAACATTGTTTATTCTATTTTTTTATTTTTTTTTTTTTTTTCTATTCTTTTTTATTAATTTTGAAAAAAAAAAAAACAATCAGTTTAGCGTCTTGACCAGGACGGAAAATAGAAAGTAATCGACATAGTCGATCGATAAAAAAAACAATGATAACATTGTTTATTCTTTTTTTTTTTTTTTTAAATTCTTTTTATTTATTTTTTAAAAAGAAAAAAAACGGAAAATAGAAATTAGTCAACAAAGTCGAACGATAAAAAAAAAAACAATGATAACATTGTTTATTCTTTTTTTTTTTTTTATTTTTTTATATTCTTTTTTATTAATTTTGAAAAAAAAAAAACAATCAGTTTAGCGTCTTGACCAGGACGGAAAATAGAAAGTGATCGACATAGTCGATCGATAAAAAAAACAATGATAACATTGTTTATTCTTTTTTTTTTTATTTTTAAAGAAAAAAAACGGAAAATAGAAATTAGTCGACAAAGTCGAACGATAAAAAAAACAATGATAACATTGTTTATTCTTTTTTTTATTTTTTTTTTTATATTCTTTTTTATTAATTTTGAAAAAAAAAACAATCAGTTTAGCGTCTTGACCAGGACGGAAAATAGAAAGTGATCGACATAGTCGATCGATAAAAAAAACAATGATAACATTGTTTATTCTTTTTTTTATTTTTTTTTTTATATTCTTTTTTATTAATTTTGAAAAAAAAAACAATCAGTTTAGCGTCTTGACCAGGACGGAAAATAGAAAGTAATCGACATAGTCGATCGATAAAAAAAACAATGATAACATTGTTTATTCTTTTTTTTTATTTTAAATTCTTTTTATTTATTTTTTAAAGAAAAGAAACGGAAAATAGAAATTAGTCGACAAAGTCGAACGATAAAAAAACAATGATAACATTGTTTATTCTTTTTTTTTAATTTTTTTTATATTTTTTTTTTTAATTAATTTTGAAAAAAAAACAATCAGTTTAGCGTCTTGACCAGGACGGAAAATAGAAAGTGATCGACATAGTCGATCGATAAAAAAACAATGATAACATTGTTTATTCTTTTTTTTTATTTTAAATTCTTTTTATTTATTTTTTAAAGAAAAGAAACGGAAAATAGAAATTAGTCGACAAAGTCGAACGATAAAAAAACAATGATAACATTGTTTATTCTTTTTTTTTTTTTTTTTTATTTCTTTTTATTTATTAAAAAAAAAAACAATCAGTTTAGCGTCTTGACCAGGACGGAAAATAGAAAGTGATCGACATAGTCGATCGATAAAAAAACAATGATAACATTGTTTATTCTTTTTTTTTTTTTTTTTAAATTCTTTTTATTTATTTTTTAAAGAAAAGAAACGGAAAATAGAAATTAGTCGACAAAGTCGAACGATAAAAAAACAATGATAACATTGTTTATTCTTTTTTTTTAATTTTTTTATATTCTTTTTTATTAATTTCGAAAAAAAAACAATCAGTTTAGCGTCTTGACCAGGACGGAAAATAGAAAGTGATCGACATAGTCGATCGATAAAAAAACAATGATAACATTGTTTATTCTTTTTTTTTATTTTAAATTCTTTTTATTTATTTTTTAAAGAAAAGAAACGGAAAATAGATATTAGTCGACAAAGTCGAACGATAAAAAAACAATGATAACATTGTTTATTCTTTTTTTTTAATTTTTTTTTTTATATTCTTTTTTATTAATTTCGAAAAAAAACAATCAGTTTAGCGTCTTGACCAGGACGGAAAATAGAAAGTGATCGACATAGTCGATCGATAAAAAAACAATGATAACATTGTTTATTCTTTTTTTTTATTTTAAATTCTTTTTATTTATTTTTTAAAGAAAAGAAACGGAAAATAGAAATTAGTCGACAAAGTCGAACGATAAAAAAAACAATGATAACATTGTTTATTCTTTTTTTTTATTTTAAATTCTTTTTATTTATTTTTTAAAGAAAAGAAACGGAAAATAGAAATTAGTCGACAAAGTCGAACGATAAAAAAACAATGATAACATTGTTTATTCTTTTTTTTTTTTTTTTTATTTCTTTTTATTTATTAAAAAAAAAACAATCAGTTTAGCGTCTTGACCAGGACGGAAAATAGAAAGTGATCGACATAGTCGATCGATAAAAAAACAATGATAACATTGTTTATTCTTTTTTTTTTTTTTTTTAAATTCTTTTTATTTATTTTTTAAAGAAAAGAAACGGAAAATAGAAATTAGTCGACAAAGTCGAACGATAAAAAAACAATGATAACATTGTTTATTCTTTTTTTTTAATTTTTTTTTTTATATTCTTTTTTATTAATTTCGAAAAAAAACAATCAGTTTAGCGTCTTGACCAGGACGGAAAATAGAAAGTGATCGACATAGTCGATCGATAAAAAAACAATGATAACATTGTTTATTCTTTTTTTTTATTTTAAATTCTTTTTATTTATTTTTTAAAGAAAAGAAACGGAAAATAGAAATTAGTCGACAAAGTCGAACGATAAAAAAAACAATGATAACATTGTTTATTCTTTTTTTTTATTTTAAATTCTTTTTATTTATTTTTTAAAGAAAAGAAACGGAAAATAGAAATTAGTCGACAAAGTCGAACGATAAAAAAACAATGATAACATTGTTTATTCTTTTTTTTTATTTTAAATTCTTTTTATTTATTTTTTAAAGAAAAAAAAAACGGAAAATAGAAATTAGTCGACAAAGTCGAACGATAAAAAAAACAATGATAACATTGTTTATTCTTTTTTTTTATTTTATTTTTATATTCTTTTTTATTAATTTTGAAAAAAAAAAACAATCAGTTTAGCGTCTTGACCAGGACGATAAATAGAAAGTAATCGACATAGTCGATCGATAAAAAAAACAATGATAACATTGTTTATTCTTTTTTTTTATTTTAAATTCTTTTTATTTATTTTTTAAAGAAAAGAAACGGAAAATAGAAATTAGTCGACAAAGTCGAACGATAAAAAAACAATGATAACATTGTTTATTCTTTTTTTTTTTTTTTTTTTTATTTCTTTTTATTTATTAAAAAAAAAAACAATCAGTTTAGCGTCTTGACCAGGACGGAAAATAGAAAGTGATCGACATAGTCGATCGATAAAAAAAACAATGATAACATTGTTTATTCTTTTTTTTTATTTTAAATTCTTTTTATTTATTTTTTAAAGAAAAAAACTGAAAATAGAAATTAGTCGACAAAGTCGAACGATAAAAAAAACAATGATAACATTGTTTATTCTTTTTTTTTTTATTTTAAATTCTTTTTATTTATTTTTTTAACAGGAGTTAAGATCACTTACATGAGTTAACACAACACAGATACGAGAGTCGCAAACTGAGGTAACACTACCAATTCAACAAAAAATAATCAGGATCGGACACAAGGAGGAGAGTTCATTCTACCTCTCATTGTCCTTGCTGGTATCTTAAGTGTCTTGGTATCTCTTGTGTGTCGGTATCTCGGAAGTGCTGGTATCTCGTATGTGCGTTGGTATCTCTTGCGTGTTGGTATCTCTTGCACATAAAAAAAAAAAATATTGAGTTAACATGGTCAGTTTTATTTAACATTAGAGACAGACCGGAACTATTTGAAAATAAAATGTAGATGGGAAACAGTGAAAATTAAAATGAATGATAAAATTAAATGAGATTTATGACATAACAGACCAGATAGAGAGTAATAAAGGGAAAAGGAAAACGGGAAGGGTTCATTCACTTAGTTAAAGTTAAGACCGATTAGTCAGTTTAAGGTCTTGACTAGGACCAACAAAAAAAAAAAAAAATAAATAAATAAATAACGATCAAGCTGAGCTGATCTTGTTTTTATTAAAATAAGGGGAGCGGGAGGGATGGGAGGAATAAAGGAAAAAAAAAGAAAAGGTCGATCAATTGGATCTGATCGTCGAGAAGAAGAAAACAATTATTTTAAAAAAATGATCGGTATAGCCGATCGTTGAGAAAAGAACAGATATAAATACAATCGGTTTTGGTGATCGACGAGTGGAGCGATCACTTGACAAGAAGGAAAAAAAAAGAAAGGACCGATTAATTGGGGCTTTGGTTGTATTCCCAAGGCATGTTTTTTTTTTTTTTTATTATTCATTTACATTATTTTTTTTTTTTTTTTTTTAAATTAATAATCACATTTTGTTCAAAAATATTTCATATTAGAGTAAAAGAAAAAGAAAAAAAAAGAGATAAGAGAAAAAAAAAAAAACCATTGCTGGCCCCCTCACCACTCATAGAGGATGAGGAGGCCAGTAAGGCGTCACTCAAAAACTATGCCAAGCCTTGGGAACTTGGATTGGGGTTTAGACCATTTACAATTAACAATTAACAATTAATCTGATTAACGTTATGATCTGACGGACATAAACATATCGACAAAATATTACAAACAAAACGAACAATAAATAATAAATAATCTAATTCTGTTCGTTTCTTTGAAACGAAAATTCATTTGAATATTATTCCTTGGTCAGCAACAGTCATTGTCGCCCTCTGGGCCTGTTAAAAAAAAAAAAAAAATAAAAAGAAAGTTTACATCGGGAATAGGGCAGGAGCCAAAAGCTCCCAGTCCGTTACTTCCCACTCTATCGAATTCTAATAAACTAAATAAACAAAGTGATGTGAAAGTAAGGAAAAAGATTTACAAGGGGGTGGAGTCACCGTGAACGTCATCAGCAGAACATCTCCTTCGATTATAACGATATCTTGATGGAGGGGTCCGTTTTTTCAGAGTTGAACGCTCAGACTTTCTCGGCGGAGTTTCAATTTCCTCATGTTCTTCTGTGTCTGGCGGACTCAAACCTTCTGCCCATGAAGCTAATTGGAACTTCAGGGCCGCAATTTGAGACCGTGCCAAGGCGAGTTGAACATTTAAATCGCTCGCCAGTCCCGTTAACATCATGGATTGCTCAAGCTGCTCTGCGTGAGTTGTACACCGTTGGTGATTCAGCTCCGAGAGGCGAAGTTGGGCATCCAAAAGTTGTTCTGAGAGCTCTGCCGCTTTCTCGTTTGTTTCGAGAGAGTCATCTACTGCTCGACAGTAGTTCTCGAGTAAGTCAATCCTACCCTCGGACCATTGTCTCGCAATAGGTGTATTCTCTTTAACGGAGATAACGTGACTCTCTTGTCGTAAAATCTTGGTCGGCGTGCGGTCGAGAGCTTCACTCTGCGGCATTGTCGGAGGAATTGAGGCTAGAGGACAAAGAGGGGTGATATAATTAAGGGTAGGGATAGGGGGTTTAATAAGAGGAGTAAAAAGACTACTCGTAGTTGTAAAGAGCGAGAGGTAGTTCTTTGCTATCTTCATCATAGCAACAGATTCATACAAAATAGGGGATCGGGGGGAAACTTGTTGACTAAAGTGGGTCATGTGGGGACGTGCGGCACGCAAACTCTCGACCTCCTGTTGAGTATAGAAAAGTCTTATTTTACTTTCTCTTTCCTCATTACATTTGGTCTCCAATTCGTTCGACAGAAGAACAAACCTTTGATGGTAATTGAAAAGCGCCATTTCCGATAGGTCTGCTTTCTGAGTCAGATTTGCGAGCTCACGTTTCCTGTAATCTTCCACTAAGTCAGTAAAATAATATTTATATTAAAAGCGCCCTACAAGCGCCCTACACGCCCTCCAAATTGTAGGGCACTTCCATCTATGTTTTAAATTCTTTTTATTTATTTTTTAAAGAAAAAAAAACGGAAAATAGAAATTAGTCGACAAAGTCGAACGATAAAAAAAACAATGATAACATTGTTTATTCTTTTTTTTATTTTTTTTTTATATTCTTTTTTATTAATTTTGAAAAAAAAAAAAAAAAACAATCAGTTTAGCGTCTTGACCAGGACGGAAAATAGAAAGTAATCGACATAGTCGATCGATAAAAAAACAATGATAACATTGTTTATTCTTTTTTTTTTAAAATTCTTTTTATTTATTTTTTAAAGGAAAAAAAAAACGGAAAATAGAAATTAGTCGACATAGTCGATCGATAAAAAAACAATGATAATATTGTTTATTCTTTTTTTTTTTTTTTTTTTTAAATTCTTTTTATTTATTTTTTAAAGAAAAAAATGGAAAATAGAAAATAGTCAACAAAGTCGATCGATAAAAAAAAACAATGATAACATTGTTTATTCTTTTTTTTTTTGTTTTTTTTTTATATTCTTTTTTATTAATTTTGAAAAAAAAAACAATCAGTTTAGCGTCTTGACCAGGACGGAAAATAGAAAGTAATCGACATAGTCGATCGATAAAAAAACAATGATAACATTGTTTAATCTTTTTTTTTTAAATTCTTTTTATTTATTTTTTAAAGAAAAAAAACAGAAAATAGAAATTAGTCGACAAAGTCGAACGATAAAAAAACAATGATAACATTGTTTATTCTTTTTTTTTTATTTTTTTTTTATTTTTTTTTAATTAATTTTGAAAAAAAAAACAATCAGTTTAGCGTCTTGACCAGGACGGAAAATAGAAAGCGATCGACATAGTCGATCGATAAGAAAACAATGATAACATTGTTTATTCTTTTTTTTAATTTTAAATTCTTTTTATTTATTTTTTAAAGAAAAAAAACGGAAAATAGAAATTAGTCGACAAAGTCGAACGATAAAAAAAAACAATGATAACATTGTTTATTCTTTTTTTTGTATTTTTTTTATATTCTTTTTTATTAATTTTGAAAAAAAAAAAAACAATCAGTTTAGCGTCTTGACCAGGACGGAAAATAGAAAGTGATCGACATAGTCGATCGATAAAAAAACAATGATAATATTGTTTATTCTTTTTTTTTTTTTTTTTTTTTAAATTCTTTTTATTTATTTTTTAAAGAAAAAAATGGAAAATAGAAAATAGTCAACAAAGTCGAACGATAAAAAAAAACAATGATAACATTGTTTATTCTATTTTTTTATTTTTATTTTTTTTCTATTCTTTTTTATTAATTTTGAAAAAAAAAAAACAATCAGTTTAGCGTCTTGACCAGGACGGAAAATAGAAAGTAATCGACATAGTCGATCGATAAAAAAAAACAATGATAACATTGTTTATTCTTTTTTTTTTTTTTTTTAAATTCTTTTTATTTATTTTTTAAAAAGAAAAAAAACGGAAAATAGAAATTAGTCAACAAAGTCGAACGATAAAAAAAAAAACAATGATAACATTGTTTATTCTTTTTTTTTTATTTTTTTTATATTCTTTTTTATTAATTTTGAAAAAAAAAAAAAAAAACAATCAGTTTAGCGTCTTGACCAGGACGGAAAATAGAAAGTAATCGACATAGTCGATCGATAAAAAAACAATGATAACATTGTTTATTCTTTTTTTTTTAAAATTCTTTTTATTTATTTTTTAAAGGAAAAAAAAAACGGAAAATAGAAATTAGTCGACATAGTCGATCGATAAAAAAACAATGATAATATTGTTTATTCTTTTTTTTTTTTTTTTTTTTAAATTCTTTTTATTTATTTTTTAAAGAAAAAAATGGAAAATAGAAAATAGTCAACAAAGTCGATCGATAAAAAAAAACAATGATAACATTGTTTATTCTATTTTTTTATTTTTTTTTTTTTTCTATTCTTTTTTATTAATTTTGAAAAAAAAAAACAATCAGTTTAGCGTCTTGACCAGGACGGAAAATAGAAAGTAATCGACATAGTCGATCGATAAAAAAAACAATGATAACATTGTTTATTCTTTTTTTTTATTTTAAATTCTTTTTATTTATTTTTTAAAGAAAAAAACTGAAAATAGAAATTAGTCGACAAAGTCGAACGATAAAAAAAACAATGATAACATTGTTTATTCTTGTTTTTTATTTTAAATTATTTTTATTTATTTTTAAAGAAAAGAAACGGAAAATAGAAATTAGTCCGATAAAAAAAAACAATGATAACATTGTTTATTCTTTTTTTTATTTTTTATTTTATATTCTTTTTTATTAATTTTGAAGAAAAAAAAAACAATCAGTTTAGCGTCTTGACCAGGACGGAAAATAGAAATTAGTCGACAAAGTCGAACGATAAAAAAAAACAATGATAACATTGTTTATTCTTTTTTTTTATTTTAAATTCTTTTTATTTATTTTTTAAAGAAAAAAACTGAAAATAGAAATTAGTCGACAAAGTCGAACGATAAAAAAAACAATGATAACATTGTTTATTCTTTTTTTTTATTTTAAATTCTTTTTATTTATTTTTAAAGAAAAGAAACGGAAAATAGAAATTAGTCCGATAAAAAAAAACAATGATAACATTGTTTATTCTTTTTTTTATTTTTTTTTTTATATTCTTTTTTATTAATTTTGAAAAAAAAAAAACAATCAGTTTAGCGTCTTGACCAGGACGGAAAATAGAAATTAGTCGACAAAGTCGAACGATAAAAAAAAACAATGATAACATTGTTTATTCTTTTTTTTTATTTTAAATCATAGATGGAAGTGCCCTACAATTTGGAGGGCGTGTAGGGCGCTTGTAGGGCGCTTTTAATATAAATATTATTTTGGAGGGCGCTTTTTTTTACCTTTTTTATTACTATAAGACAGCTAAATTGACGTCGACTTACACTGACGCACAAGTATTTTGACGCAGAAGCCAAAAAAAAATTTTGACATGCTTGGCAGTCTTTCGAAAAAGAGAAAAAAGGGTGTCACGGGGTTCGAACCCGAGACCTCCAGGTCATGGTTCGGAGGTCAACAATGGCAAAAACAATGGGCTACTCCTTGAGAGCTTCCGGAGCCTGCTACAATCCCTGAAGCTGAAACTCATTTCAGTGGACGATGCATCCCAGATCTACAAGGAGCTGATTAGCCCGCAGAATGCACCGAGTCGAATATAGAGGGATTCGAGGAGGGAGAGTGCGTTCTTACTAACCTGTTAATAGGCCGGTCTTCACGGTACCTTGTGAGAAAAAAAAGAAGTTTACTGGTGGCAAGTAAACTGATATCCCAGAGACGCATTTGATCGGGCGAACCGGAGAAAAGTCAAATAAGATGCGATTCGACCCTCGCTGAGGGCAGGGGTGTGTCAAAATGAGCTCGGCATTACTGTAAAGGGAAATATTCTTGTGGGGAAAAATCCGCGAGTTTTTTTCATTTTTTCTAAATCCGCGAGAATTTTTCCCCGCGAGAGTATTTCCCTGCTAGCATACATTTTATACAGCCATTTTTTTAGTTCCTTTTTGTGAAGAAAATACACCTGTTACAAAGGAAAGCTACAGCAAAAACTATTTTCATAATGCAGCATTGTTGTTTTTAGTTGTGTTTGCTAGGTAAATAATTCTTTTTTCCAGCTTGCACTTGATGGAAATGCAAGGATTCCTCACATCCTTGCACTTTTGTAAAAATCCTCTGTGGCAGGGAAATATTCTTATGGGGAAAAACGCGCGAGTTTAAAAAAAAATCCCCAAATCCGCGAGAATATTTCCCCGCGGGAATATTTCCCCGCAGGAGTATTTCCCCGCGAGAATATTTCCCTTTACAGTATATTAAAATTTAATTAAAAAAGCGCCCTACGCGCCCTCCAGCGCCCTATTTTGGCCCTATTTTGGCCCTACAATGGCCCTATTTTGGCCCTACAAATTTTTGTGGCTGATTTTCACCAGGCGCCCTCCAAATTTGGAGGGCACTTCCATCTATGTTAAATTCTTTTTATTTATTTTTTAAAGAAAAAAAAACGGAAAATAGAAATTAGTCGACAAAGTCGAACGATAAAAAAAACAATGATAACATTGTTTATTCTTTTTTTTATTTTTTTTTTATATTCTTTTTTATTAATTTTGAAAAAAAAAAAAAAAAACAATCAGTTTAGCGTCTTGACCAGGACGGAAAATAGAAAGTAATCGACAGAATTTCGATAAGTGGGAAGTAACGGACTGGGAGCTTTTGGCTCCTGCCCTATTCCCGATGTAAACTTTCTTTTTATTTTTATTTTTTTTTTTAACAGGCCCAAAGGGCGACAATGATGGTTGCTGACCAAGGAATAATATTCAAATGAATTTTCGTTTCAAAGAAACGAACAGAATTGAGAGAGAGGCAGAGAAAAAAAAAAAAAAAAAAAGAAAGAATAGAAAAAAAAAAAATATGAAGAGGAAATAATCAAACATGAAAAAAAAAAAAAAAAAAAAATATAAATAAAAAACGTTGTATGAAAAAGGAAAAAAAGAAAAAAAAAGATCAGAAAAGGAAAGAGAAAATGAAAAGGTATAATATTATTGTGGGGATATGAGGATAGCAGGGAGATGCTCTTTTTTTTTTTTTTTTTTTTTTTTTATTTATTATTTAAAAAAAGGAAACAATCAGTTTAGCGTCTCGATCAGGACGGAAAATAGAAATTAATCGACATACTGCAACTGGAAATATTACTGCGCTGAATAATTACTGCGGGGAAATATTACTGCGCGGAAAAATTAGTGCGGTTTTTTTGAGAAAAGATTAGTGCGGTTTTTTCCACTTGGTGGTAGAAAAAAATTTGGTTGCTTTTTTGCTGTGTAAGGCACCAGCAGAAAAATGCATCTGGAGAAAAAATCACTTCTGAGCAGAAATATTAGTGCGGTGGAAATATTACTGCGTGGAAAAATTAGTGTGGTTTTTTGCAGATTTGGAAATTAGTGCGGTTTTTTCCGCGCAGTAATATTTCCAGTTGCAGTAGTCGATCGATAGAAAAAAAACAATGATAACATTGTTTATTCTTTTTTTTTTTTTTTTTTTTTTTTTTAAATCCTTTTAATTATTTTAAAGAAAAAACAATCAGTTTAGCGTCTTGACCAGGACGGAAAATAGAAAGTAATCGACATAGTCGATCGATAAAAAAAAAACAATGATAACATTGTTTATTCCTTTTTTTTTTTTTTTTTTTTTTTTGTTCTTTTCATTTATTTTTAAAGAAAAAACAATCAGTTTAGCGTCCTGACCAGGACGGAAAATTGAAAGTGATCGACATAGTCGATCGATAAAAAAACAATGATAACATTGATTAATCTTTTTTTTTTTTTTTTTTTTTTTTTTTTTAACCTTTTAATTATTTTTTAAAGAAAAAACAATCAGTTTAGCGTCTTGACCAGGACGGAAAATAGAAAGTGATCGACATAGTCGATCGATAAAAAAACAATGATAACATTGTTTATTCTTTTTTTTTTTTTAAATTCTTTTTATTTATTTTTAAAGAAAAAAAAACGGAAAATAAAAATTAGTCGACAAAGTCGAACGATAAAAAAAAAACAATGATAACATTGTTTATTCTTTTTGTTTTTGTTTTTTTTTATATTCTTTTTTATTAATTTTGAAAAAAAAACAATCAGTTTAGCGTCTTGACCAGGACGGAAAATAGAAAGTAATCGACATAGTCGATCAATGAAAAAAAAACAATGATAACATTGTTTATTCTTTTTTTTTTTTTTTTTTTTTAAATTCTTTTTATTTATTTTTTAAAAAGAAAAAAAAAAAAACGGAAAATAGAAATTAGTCAACAAAGTCGAACAATAAAAAAAAAAAAACAATGATAACATTGTTTATTCTTTTTTTTTTATTTTTTTTTTATATTCTTTTTTATTAATTTTGAAAAAAAAACAATCAGTTTAGCGTCTTGACCAGGACGGAAAATAGAAAGTGATCGACATAGTCGATCGATAAAAAAAACAATGATAACATTGTATATTCTTTTTTTTTTATTTTTTTTTGTATTCTTTTTTATTAATAAAACAATCAGTTTAGCGTCTTGACCAGGACGGAAAATAGAAAGTGATCGACATAGTCGATCGATAAAAAAAACAATGATAACATTGTTTATTCTTTTTTTTTTTTTTTTTTTTTTTTTAATCCTTTTTATTATTTTAAAGAAAAAACAATCAGTTTAGCGTCTTGACCAGGACGGAAAATAGAAAGTAATCGACATAGTCGATCGATAAAATAAAAACAATGATAACATTGTTTATTCCTTTTTTCTTTTTTTTTTTATTCTTTTTATTTATTTTTAAAGAAAAAACAATCAGTTTAGCGTCCTGACCAGGACGAAAAATAGAAAGTGATCGACATAGTCGATCGATAAAAAAACAATGATAACATTGTTTATTCTTTTTTTTTTTGTTTTTTTTTTTTTTTATTCTTTTTATTTATTTTTTAAAGAAAAAACAATCAGTTTAGCGTCTTGACCAGGACGGAAAATAGAAATTAGTCGACAAGGTCGATCGATAACAAAACAATGATAACATTGTTTATTCTTTTTTTTTTTTTTTTTTTTTTTTTTATTCTTTTTATTTATTTAGAAAAAACAATCAGTTTAGCGTCTTGACCAGGACGGAAAATAGAAATTAGTCGACAAAGTCGATCGATAAAAAAACAATGATAACATTGTTTATTCTTTTTTTTTTAAAATTCTTTTTATTTATTTTTTAAAGGAAAAAAAAAACGGAAAATAGAAATTAGTCGACATAGTCGATCGATAAAAAAACAATGATAATATTGTTTATTCTTTTTTTTTTTTTTTTTTTTAAATTCTTTTTATTTATTTTTTAAAGAAAAAAATGGAAAATAGAAAATAGTCAACAAAGTCGATCGATAAAAAAAAACAATGATAACATTGTTTATTCTATTTTTTTTTTTTTTTTTTTTTTCTATTCTTTTTTATTAATTTTGAAAAAAAAAAACAATCAGTTTAGCGTCTTGACCAGGACGGAAAATAGAAAGTAATCGACATAGTCGATCGATAAAAAAAACAATGATAACATTGTTTATTCTTTTTTTTTATTTTAAATTCTTTTTATTTATTTTTAAAGAAAAGAAACGGAAAATAGAAATTAGTCCGATAAAAAAAAACAATGATAACATTGTTTATTCTTTTTTTTATTTTTTTTTTTATATTCTTTTTGCTCCTTAAAAGCTGCTAAGTGTTTCTGCTAAGTGTTTCTCACTTAGAATTTTATTTTTATGTTCGTTTTCTATCCCTTCTCCTATCCCTTTTGTTCAAAATAAGCGGGAGGAAATTCTCTCATTCACGCTAAGATGCACTCTGAACTTTGATTTTTTGATCTGAGTGTGAGGGAATGACCTGTTAGTGCATTGGGCATAGGCTGGGCTGCAGTTTAGATGTCTTAGGTGTTAATAGGGGGTTCCTCTTAGCATTTTTCTTTGTTCCCACCTTATGATTTTCTTGAAGAAAAAAAATAGAAGTCATAATGGTGCTTCCCTCTGGAAGGGTTGTAAGCCATGGTGTCCAACTAATTTAAAGGACAAGTCTGGGATAATCCCTGCCAGAGGGGCGAGTATTCTACCATGGTTGAAATACTCTGGCAACTGATCTTCAATTTTATGTTGTTTGTTAGCTGCTGGTGTATCTTGATTATGTGTTGATACTTGCATTTTTTTTATTTGTAATCTTCTATTACAATCCTCTTTCTGTTCTGGTCTGTTACCTCATTTGTCTTGTTTAACTTCAGTTATATCCATTTTACTTTTTATTGTTTCCCATCTACTTTTTATTTTCTATTAGTTCTGGTCAGAAACTCCTGGGCAGCAAGAAGGAAAGTAGTTAAGTACTTCTGGGTGTTTGGCATCACCCCCCATAGTGAGCAAGTACAACAGGTAGCATTGGTAGTCTGTTGATCCTGAGTGATCCCAGCTACAGTTTTGTTTTTCTTTCTTTTTTTTAGAAGAAGATCAGGACATCCAAGCACTGCTGGATAGTTGCTGAATGCAGGGCCTGCCTGTGGCATTATAATAACAGGCTAAGTCATTTGTAGTTCATAGTTTACCTTTGATTTTATAACTTCACACAGGGTACTATGAACGATGAGAGATCCAGTGGGATCACTCAGGGTCTAGTAGAGACCACCAATGTTGTGCGTTGATAGGCAAGGTGACCAACCTTGACATTCTTTCTTTTCTCTCCTGTTGTGACAAACACAAAATACACACACAGCTTACAGTGTGTTCTTTGTGTATGTTTTCTTCAGGTGTGAGTAGTTTTTCTGTTCTTGCTCTTCAGGGAGGGCCTTAGCCAAAAGCTAACAGTCCAAATCTCACCTGGTAATTCAACTCAGACCCTTATTAATTTTGAAAAAAAAAAAACAATCAGTTTAGCGTCTTGACCAGGACGGAAAATAGAAATTAGTCGACAAAGTCGAACGATAAAAAAAAACAATGATAACATTGTTTATTCTTTTTTTTTATTTTAAATTCTTTTTATTTATTTTTAAAGAAAAGAAACGGAAAATAGAAATTAGTCCGATAAAAAAAAACAATGATAACATTGTTTATTCTTTTTTTTATTTTTTTTTTTATATTCTTTTTTATTAATTTTGAAAAAAAAAAAACAATCAGTTTAGCGTCTTGACCAGGACGGAAAATAGAAATTAGTCGACAAAGTCGAACGATAAAAAAAAACAATGATAACATTGTTTATTCTTTTTTTTTTTTTTTTTTTTTTTATATTCTTTTTTATTAATTTTGAAAAAAAAAAAAAAAAAAAAATCAGTTTAGCGTCTTGACCAGGACGGAAAATAGAAAGTAATCGACATAGTCGATCGATAAAAAAACAATGATAACATTGTTTATTCTTTTTTTTTTTAAAATTCTTTTTATTTATTTTTTAAAGGAAAAAAAAAACGGAAAATAGAAATTAGTCGACAAAGTCGAACGATAAAAAAACAATGATAACATTGTTTATTCTTTTTTTTTTTTTTTATTTCTTTTTATTTATTAAAAAAAAAACAATCAGTTTAGCGTCTTGACCAGGACGGAAAATAGAAAGTGATCGACATAGTCGATCGATAAAAAAACAATGATAACATTGTTTATTCTTTTTTTTTATTTTAAATTCTTTTTATTTATTTTTTAAAGAAAAAAAACGGAAAATAGAAATTAGTCGACAAAGTCGAACGAAAAAACAATGATAACATTGTTTATTCTTTTTTTTATTTTTTTTTTTATTCTTTTTTATTAATTTTGAAAAAAAAAAAAACAATCAGTTTAGCGTCTGGACCAGGACGGAAAATAGAAAGTAATCGACATAGTCGATCGATAAAAAAAACAATGATAACATTGTTTATTCTTTTTTTTTATTTTAAATTCTTTTTTTTTATTTTTGGGAAAACCCCTAATTCCACAAAAATAGTTTGCGAAATCGCCAACTCATCACAAAAAAAAAACGTCCCACCCCGATATGAATAAAAAGAGGGAAAAAACTTTCTTTTACAGCGACCCGTTAGTCGAGAGGTAGTACCTCCACCTTATATCCCAGAGGTACCCGGCTCGAATCCCGATACGACCTTTTTTTTTTTTACCCAAAACCTGATGGAAAAAGAGAGCGTGACAAAGGCAATTCAAAATAAGACCAGACGTGGCAAAAGTGTCAAAACACATGCATATGGCAATCAGAGTTTTCTTTTTAGAGAGGGATAAACATTGTTGAACAAGTCAGTGGCCAGTAAGTCAGTCAGAATCTGTCGTTGAAGTTGAGTAAGATGAGTAGGATGAGTAGGATGACTGTGCACTTAAAGATTGTGAGTCCGAATCAGAGGATTCACATCGCTTTCGCTTCTTCTTGACTGTCTTTGCTGCTGGCTTTGCTGCTACTTTCTTTGCTGCTGGCTTTGCTGCTGGCTTTGCTGCTGGCTTTGCTGCTGGCTTTGATGATTGCGAGGTTGGTTTCCGACAACTTCGTTTGTTGTGACCTTTAGCGTCGCAGTTGGAGCACGTCAGGGTCCTTGATTCACCGTTGGAGCGAATCCGAACCTTTCTTCTTCTCCCGACACCCTTCTGCACAACAGGGGGTTTCGTGCCGTCGAATTGAAGCTGTCCGGTAGGTATCGCCTGTGGGTACACAGAGACGCGGTAGAGCTCTCTGTAGCTGCTCATTCTGGTGTAGGGAGGCAAAGAGGTTTCGTGAGTAAAGACATTATTGCGCTGATGTGTCAATACTCTGACTGTGTGGATGCAAGGTAGGTTGTGGCGGAGGAAATCAGGACAGCCACACACTAATGTTCCATCTTTCAGACACACCAACCACCCGTGTTCTCGTCGTACTTCCCATTGTCCTTCACCCAGTGGTGTGACAGCATGGTTGTTTGCTGAGGTGGCACTCCCCCGAACGAACAACTCCACTGTCGGAACCGGATAGTTCGCAGGAACGTCAGCATGCATCTCGCGTCGGCTGGCGTAGGTGTCCGTTGTCCAACAACGGGTGTCCTTTATCACAGATAAAAGACTCCCTTGCCGAGTCTCCTTGAACACGGCGTTGACGCATTCCGACGCGTTGGAGGTGTAGGTGTTGCATCTGGGGACACCCGAAGGCCAGTAAGCGTCTGACCACCTTTCAAGGTTTGACTTAAGCAGATAACGATGGGCACGTTTTCCGTACTTGTCCTTTATCCCTTGAAGGCACGTCTCGGCCTCTGTTTCGATGCTTAGCTTGCTAATCTTCCACACTAACAACGTCGCATCAACCTTCGGTATCTTCGTCTGGCTGGCCACGTTGCCAACCAAGTGCTGCACGCACAAAGCATGGTGCAACACGACTCCGTGCAGGGAGGTGTCGGACTCCAGCCCCTTCTGCCTGTCGGAAATCAAGACGAACCTTTTCAGTCGGTCGCCAAAATGGTTCTTCAGGTGGGTGTGGTGGTATGCCCATCCCTCGTGGTTTTCGACCACTCCAACCGAGTAGGCTAAAGGCATAACATGCCTTTCGGCGTCGATCCCCACGGTGATGAACAAGCACCCACCAAACGGACCCGTCAGACTGCATGCATCGCTGCAGATGACAGGTGCCAGGTGCTCAGCTGTTTCTGGCCTCACAAAAGACCAAAACACCCTCTCAAAAGCACCATCATCTCTCTTCTCGATGTTCCAGTACATCTGGCTGTTGCGCTGTTGGAGGTCGGTGAGGTACGGTGCTATCAGGCCGTACTGCTCGCCCATCAACCCGTGGACCTTCTCCTTGGCCTTCTCCAGACCCCTCTCCACAGTCTTTTTGGGGACCGCAACGTCGCGGAATGACTTTAAGTCAATTGCCGCTTGTTTCGGCCCGTAGTCAAACTGACTGGCTACCTTCTCTTCCAAAATACTGGAAATCCAGTCCGACGTGCCATCGCAGCCCCGCCTCGCTTCCCCAGGTGCGCAAGTGTGACTCTCCACCTTCGTCACGCGGCACTCCCCCTCCACCACCTTTGCCTTCACCGTCCATTGGCATTCGTCGTTTGGACAGGCGAGGGTGAGGTACGTGGGGCACCTTCTCTGCACCCTGCAGCTGTGTCCTAGCACAGTGTTCACCCGAAACACAGTCTGGATCAGTTCTTCCTGTGTGCGGAAGTAGTCTCCAACAGCATAAGTAGTAGCAGGCATCTTTTAATTTTTTTTTGTGGAAAGCTGCAACAAAAAAACTTTGTAATAAAAATTAAGAATTTTTTTTTTTAAAAAAATCTGTCAAGTTCGAGTCCCGGTGCGGTAACTTTTTTCCCTAATATTTCGGCCGATGGTCAATTTTTCGGGTCAAGTTCGAGTCCTGGTGGATAACTTTTTTTTGTAGGGAGTTGGCGATTTCGCAAACTATTTTTGTTGAATTAGAGGTTTTCCCTTTATTTTTTAAAGAAAAAAAAACGGAAAATAGAAATTAGTCGACAAAGTCGAACGAAAAAACAATGATAACATTGTTTATTCTTTTTTTTATTTTTTTTTTTATTCTTTTTTATTAATTTTGAAAAAAAAAAAAACAATCAGTTTAGCGTCTTGACCAGGACGGAAAATAGAAAGTAATCGACATAGTCGATCGATAAAAAAAACAATGATAACATTGTTTATTCTTTTTTTTTATTTTAAATTCTTTTTAGAGATTTTTGCTATTGGGGGGTCCAATAATTCCATTTTCGCTATTCAGTAAAAGAATTTTTTTTTTTTTCGCTGTTCACTGAATATGATAATTTTTTTTCGCTATTCACTGAAAGTGATAATTTTTTTTCTCTATTCAGTAACAAAAAAAAAAAAAATTTCGCTGTTCATGAAAAAAAAAAAAAAAAAAAAAATTCAAAAAAAAAAAAAAAAAAAAAAAAAATGACACTTTTTTTGCCACCAAAATATCCTTGAACATTTTCATACAAATCTGTGAATAAATGAATTGGTAACGGGTTGGTTAGTATTATGAACTTGATTGATTACTGTAACCTAATTTTCACTTTCGGTTTCTGTTTCTGATTCGCTTTCTACTTTTATTTTCTTTCTTGCCTTCAAGGCCGGCTTCTTCGATTTCTTTGGCGATGCCTTCTTCGCAGCTGATTGCTTAGCTGCTGCCTTCTTAGCCGCAGGTTTCGGATGGTTTGCCTCCGAGAGGGGCTCTTTGCAGGTAGTGGAGTAGTGTCCAAACCCCTGACAACGCGTACATTGTCTGCCTCCCTCTCCCTGAGACTTTATTCTCTTCTTTGGGGCACCAATTCCTCTCTGCGTTAATGGTGGGAGGAGATCTGTTTTCAACCTCTCAATGAGGTAAACCCCAACTGGGCGGATCGGGGTGGCATACGCATTCCTGAGTGCACCATGTGTAAACTCCCTACTGACAGTGGACAGAGGGTTTATTTTTAGTGTCCTGTTTTTTGTTTTAAGGCTACATTCAAAATCATATACTGGGGAAGGTTGCAGCATACCTCAAAAAAGCACATGCATGGACACAGGGGACGCCTGTCTGTTCAGGCACCAAACAGGCGCACGTCACAATTTTTTCATTCGCGATGACCTTCACCAGGCGGGTACTTTCTCCCTTAATTACTGAAGCTGTGGGGATTACAATACAATATTAGTTTGAATGTTTTTGCAAGAGAGAGTTATAGGAATACCTTCATATACCTCCCCTAACTTACTTACAGGTATTACATCGTAACGTGAGGCTTCGGCGTTAAGCGCCTCCACCTTGTCCTGCACGTGCTGTAGTACTCCGTCGTCGTTGCCTGTATCTTCCATGTGCCGTTCATAGAACCAACGAGAAAGCTGGCCTAGTAACCCGTTTAACAGGCCGAGGATGCTTTTCGCCCTTATCTTTGATAAGGAGGCGTTAAAGCTCTCCGCCAGGTTGGACGTTGTATGTCCATAATTCCGTGCTCTTATCTGGCACGTTGCCCATGATGTTGGGTCTTTCCCCTTCAGGTACTCCTGAAATTCAGGATCGAGGGTGTCGAACACTTCCTCGTACCTCTCTTCCGATGACGTCATTCGAAGTTTCTTAAACTTCGACACGGCTTCCTTACTTTTGAAGGCAACCTTTATGTTGCGTTCCATGTGGGCTGAACACTTCAACCCCTTGGCCTGTGGGAACGACTTTTTCATCGCTGTGTCGAGGCCTTTCTGCTGGTCTGACATCAGTGCATACCCGTTGAAAAAATCTTCACCAAGCGTGCTGCGACACTTGTCAAAAAACCATCCCCAGGTTTTTTTGCTCTCGTTTCCTGTGATGGCAAAGGCAACTGGGAACTCTCGCCCAGAAGCATCCATGCCCAACAACGTTAGAAAATTCCCGACGTAGTACCCTTTCAGGGAGCACCCATCGGTCACCCCAAAACCTTGGGGACAATGTTTTGCCCCGTCAATGCAGGGACCAAAGGCGAGGAACAAATGACAAAATCGTCCGTCCTTGTCCGCAATGTGCCACTTAGTCCCAGGGTTTGCCACCTCCGCTGCGCGGCACCACGACTCTAAGAATTTGTACCCGTCGTGGGGATCCCCGTTGATCTCCCTATCCGCCTTCTGCAGCGCGCGATAGGCGGTGTCCTTCTTTATCACGACCCCCTTCTCCTTCATGTCTGCGATTAAACACGCCGCGGTGTATTTCTCTCCTAGAGACCTATGTTTAGTGTTGTGGCAAAAACTAATAGTAACCAACCAGACAATTATGAGGCAGGCAGGCATACCTACACTTTTCAGCAGCAAGGTATGAGACAGTATTCTTCATACCGTAGGAGCTGCTTTCTCCAACAGCACACGTGCTGTCGTGCCGAAGAACCACACGCGTTATGTGGTAGCAACCTTCGTCTGTTGCTGTGGCACATACTTTCCACCCACATGCGTTTGTGCACGTGAATGTCACCCTTTTCCCCACTACGTGGCTTGTCTTAAACCCCCTTCCCGAAGAACAAGAAGCGAGGGTTACCCTCGCACGAAGTGCGTCAAAGGATTGAAAGGTTCCCTCAATACTAGGTCTTGTGTCAGCCAAAGCTGAGGCAGGCTGAGTTTCAGTGGCAGCAGGTTGAGTTTCAACTATGTTTCCGGGCATCTTAGAGATTGAGAATAAGAGTTTGTAGTAAAAGAGTAAAAGCCTAGAGAGAAAGAAAAACGTTTATGATTAGGAACTTGTACGTTTTACTGAACGAAGCATCGTAGGCGACCAGTTTCCTTCGAGAATCCGCAGATGGTGCAGGGCTAAACCGAGATGAGGAAGATAACACCCGCACACGGATGTTGAGATAACGTTTGTATGATGTTCATCTGGCTTGACGAGATTAGCAAAGACAAGTACTCACGGAAAGGTTGGGTTGTTCGTCAGGTCCTGATAGTGTGCTCAGCCTCTGAAAAATTTACTGAGTGCATGCAAAGAACGGTATGTGTGCAGGGCTGGGTCACCTTACAGAGAACTGTTGTCCTCTTACACGTCATTCCAACCGAATTTCAAAGTCAAGACACCTGCGAGTTACAGACAGCCTGGTCGCAAGCGACACTCCTGTTTCTGACCGGGTTATCAGGGTATCTAACTCATGCAAGCATGAGAGCTTTTTTAAGGCTACTTTGAATTATCAAGAGCGCAGTACTGCCCGAAGGGTTCCCGCGTGTCAAGATGCATTTGCATGTACTGAGCAGAAGTTCCAGAAAGATTACTTTTATCATTTCCCAAGTCATCACATCCTTGACCGTTTGTGTTATTGGCTTTCAATCCATCCATTATCATAAATCCACAGATGAGTGTGCTGAATAGAAAGTAAAACAGCACAAAGCTCTTGTCCAAGTGACAAAAAAAATTGTTCAAGGTACCAGCATGTTCCCAGCAAAGAAGAAAAAAAAAAAAAAAAAAAAAAAAAAAAAAAGGGAAAAAAAATTTTTTTTTTTGGCAGTGGAAAAAGTTGTAACTTGTAGTGAACAGCGAAAAAAAAATTTCAACTTCTAGTGAATAGCGAAAAAAAATTTGTAACTTGTAGTGAATAGCGAAAAAAAATTTGTAACTTGTAGTGAACAGCGAAAAAAAAAAATTTCTTTTACTGAACGGCGAAAAAAAATTATCACTTCTAGTGAACAGCGAAAAAAAAGTTACTGCTTTTAGTGAATAGCGAAAATGACATTATCAGGCACCCCAATAGCGAAAATCTCTTCTTTTTATTTATTTTTTAAAGAAAAAAACTGAAAATAGAAATTAGTCGACAAAGTCGAACGATAAAAAAAACAATGATAACATTGTTTATTCTATTTTTTTTATTTTAAATTCTTTTTATTTATTTTTTAACAGGAGTTAAGATCACTTACATGAGTTAACACAACACAGATACGAGAGTCGCAAACTGAAGTAACACTACCAATTCAACAAAAAATAATCAGGATCGGACACAAGGAGGAGAGTTCATTCTACCTCTCATTGTCCTTGCTGGTATCTTAAGTGTCTTGGTATCTCTTGTGTGTCGGTATCTCGGAAGTGCTGGTATCTCGTATGTGCGTTGGTATCTCTTGCGTGTTGGTATCTCTTGCACATAAAAAAAAAAAAAATATTGAGTTAACATGATCAGTTTTATTTAACATTAAAGACAGACCGGAACTATTTGAAAATAAAATGTAGATGGGAAACAGTGAAAATTAAAATGAATGATAAGATTAAATGAGATTTATGACATAACAGACCAGATAGAGAGTAATAAAGGGAAAAGGAAAACGGGAAGGGTTCATTCACTTAGTTAAAGTTAAGACCGATTAGTCAGTTTAAGGTCTTGACTAGGACCAACAAAAAAAAAAAAAAATAAATAAATAAATAACGATCAAGCTGAGCTGATCTTGTTTTTATTAAAATAAGGGGAGCGGGAGGGATGGGAGGAATAAAGGAAAAAAAAAGAAAAGGTCGATCAATTGGATCTGATCGTCGAGAAGAAGAAGACAATTATTTTAAAGGTCGATCGGCATAGCCGATCGTTGAGAAAAAATAACCAGATATAAATACAATCAGTTTAAATTTAAAAAAAAAAAAAAAAAGATTAACGATCAAGCTGAGCTGATCTTGTTTTTATTAAAATAAGGGGAGCGGGAGGGATGGAAAGAATAAAGGAAAAAAAAAAAAAAAAAAAAAAAAGGTCGATCAATTGGATCTGATCGTCGAGAAGAAGAAAACAATTATTTTAAAAAAAATGATCGGTATAGCCGATCGTTGAGAAAAGAACAGATATAAATACAATCGGTTTTGGTGATCGACGAGTGGAGCGATCACTTGACAAGAAGGAAAAAAGAAAGGACCGATTAATTGGGGCTTTGGTTGTATTCCCAAGGCATGTTTTTTTTTTTTTTTTTTTTATTATTCATTTACATTTACATTTTTTTTTTTTTTTTTTTTTTAAATTAATAATCACATTTTGTTCAAAAATATTTCATATTAGAGTAAAAGAAAAAGAAAAAAAAAGAGATAAGAGAAAAAAAAAAAAAAAACCATTGCTGGCCCCCTCACCACTCATAGAGGATGAGGAGGCCAGTAAGGCGTCACTCAAATCTATGCCAAGCCTTGGGAACTTGGATTGGGGTTTAGACCATTTACAATTAACAATTAACAATTAATCTGATTAACGTTATGATCTGACGGACATAAACATATCGACAAAATATTACAAACAAAACGAACAATAAATAATAAATAAGCTAATAAACTAAATAAACAAAGTGATGTGAAAGTAAGGAAAAAGAATTACAAGGGGGTGGAGTCACCGTGAACGTCATCAGCAGAACATCTCCTTCGATTATAACGATATCTTGATGGAGGGGTCCGTTTTTTCAGAGTTGAACGCTCAGACTTTCTCGGCGGAGTTTCAATTTCCTCATGTTCTTCTGTGTCTGGCGGACTCAAACCTTCTGCCCATGAAGCTAATTGGAACTTCAGGGCCGCAATTTGAGACCGTGCCAAGGCGAGTTGAACATTTAAATCGCTCGCCAGTCCCGTTAACATCATGGATTGCTCAAGCTGCTCTGCGTGAGTTGTACACCGTTGGTGATTCAGCTCCGAGAGGCGAAGTTGGGCATCCAAAAGTTGTTCTGAGAGCTCTGCCGCTTTCTCGTTTGTTTCGAGAGAGTCATCTACTGCTCGACAGTAGTTCTCGAGTAAGTCAATCCTACCCTCGGACCATTGTCTCGCAATAGGTGTATTCTCTTTAACGGAGATAACGTGACTCTCTTGTCGTAAAATCTTGGTCGGCGTGCGGTCGAGAGCTTCACTCTGCGGCATTGTCGGAGGAATTGAGGCTAGAGGACAAAGAGGGGTGATATAATTACGGTAAGAAGTACACTCGCAACAACCTCGATGCCATCAAGAACAACAGTGAGACAACGATGCTCATATCGTTCAAGTTCAAACGAGGTGAGTACATGGATCGCATCAAAGTATGTGTAAAGGATAGTCTTCAGCTGATCCCATCATCGCTTGATACATTGTTGAAGAACCTGCCGAACAACCACAAACCTAGGATGACAGCCTTCATGTCTAAGAAGCTTGCAGATGCTGGTGCTGAAGTAAATGAGGAGAACCTAAGCTTACTCCTATCTAAAGGTGCGTTCCCATACACATGGTTTAAGAATCACAAGAGGTTAAGTGCCAAGGAGTTGCCTCCAAAGAAAGAATGGTATGACACACTTAGCGATAAGCACATCAGCAGGGAGACGTTCGCCAAGGCAAAGAAGATATGGAGCATGCTGAAGATGAAGTCCTTCAAAGACTATCACGATCTATATCTGGCAGGGGATGCATTGGGATTGGCTGATGTGATGGACAACTACCGCAACACATTTATAGCCTCTCATAGACTCGATCCAGTCTACTATGTTTCACTGAGCAGTTACAGTTGGGATGCGATGCTCCTGAATACCAACGTCCAACTAGACTTGATATCTGACCCAGACATGTATGCATTCTTCGAAGATCAGAAGCGAGGTGGTCTAACAATGGCTGTTCAAAGGCATGTAAAGGCAAACATCCCAAACACTGCAGACTTCAACAAGGACAAGGACCCAAGCTATCTTTGGTACACAGATGCAAACAACCTGTATGGTTGGGCGATGATGAAGTTCTTGCCCTATGCAAACTTCCAGTGGGTGAAGGACACCTCATTTGTAACCCCAGAGTTCATAAGGAGCTATGATGATCAACAGTCAACAGGATATGCTATAGAGGTTGACCTAGAGTATCCTGAGTCGTTGCACAAGGACCACTGGGACTTCCCACTCGCCCCATACAACAGATCAGTAGACTATGACGAACTGTCTCCATATCAGAAGGGTGAGCTGGGTTGCAAGAAGGACAAGGCTGGTCATAAGAAGTTGATATGCGACTTCAATCCAAGAGTCAAACAGATCTACAATATCGAGTACCTGTCGTTCCTGTTAGATCACGGTTTGGTGCTGAAGAAAGTTCATCGCATTGTCAGCTATGATCAGAAGGCTTGGCTTAGACAGTACATTGAGTTGAATACAGGGTTTAGACAGCAGGCTAAGAATGAATTTGAGAAGGACCTATATAAGTTACTGAACAACGCAGTCTATGGCAAGACACTGGAGAACGTTCGTGGTAGAGCTTCATGTAAGATAGTTGAGAACGACTATGACAAATTAGTAAAGGAACAATCTCACTATGCATTCAAGTTCAGTAGAGTTGACATTGGTAACTTCTGCATGTTGGATATGCACAAGCGGAGCGTAACCCTCAACAAGCCTGTATATGCTGGTAGTCAGATCTTAGACTACAGCAAACAACTTATGACAGGCTTCTTCTATGACAAACTAATCCCACACTATGGACGGGACAACATATCACTCGTCTATACTGACACAGACAGCTTCATTCTACACATCAAGACAGATGACCTACATAAGTCACTGGAAGGTATCAAGGATGAACTGGACACCTGCAACTACCCAGAGGACCACTTCCTGTTCTCAAACAAACAAGAAGGTTGCGGGGTACTTCAAGGATGAGACAGATGGCAAACTGATCAGTGAAGGTATCTTCCTAAGAGCCAAGACATATGCTTACACATTAGTTGATGAAGCCCAAACACATGTAAAAGCTAAGGGAGTTCCAAGATCCAAGTCTGCAAAGTTTAAATTAGATGACTTCTCTAACACTCTTGAGACTGGTGAGAGTAAGTCTGTGACCTACAACTCCATAACCAGTAAGAGTACAAGACTAATGACAAAAGAGTTCCAACGTGTTGCATTAAGTAGATATGATGACAAGCGATACATCTGCCCTGATGGCAAGAGGACCCTTGCATATGGTAGCATTGAGATCCCGAAGTAACTTTACCTGCATATCCATACTATTATTTAAATCAATTATTTCTCCACAGGAACCTAACACATATTTAAACACAAGTCAAGTGATGTAAGCCAAACACCAGCTTCAGTTCTCAAGTAAGACAGGATGGAATGCCTTTTTTCTGTTACAATTTCATGGCTCAGTAATAAATTTGTGCAGTTTCTTACCTCAACATATATTCACAGTTAAACCCCATCCTCTATTTGCTTCTTTTAAAAATGACGAAGAAGAAGGCTGTAAAAAAGGCAGCAAAGAAAACTGGGAAGAAGTCTGTAAGCAGCAGCAGCAGCAGTTCTACCAGTCACAAGGAAATGACTCCGAAACAAAAACCGAAAGCTACATCAGGTAGTCCACCCTCACCAAAGTCATCATTGAAGAAGGAAAAGAAGGCGAGAGGTAGTGATGATAATGAACCAGGTGAATATGACTTGAGGAAGGTACAATGGAATCTGGTTGTTGATGCAGAGAAAATGATCAAAGACAAAGAGGCAGATCTGAAGAAAGCTAATGACAAGTTGAATGAGTGTGTAGCTAAAGATGATTTCAAATCGAATGCATACAAGCATTGGAAAGAGCAAATAAAGAAACTGGAGGCTAGCATTAAGAGACTCGAAGGCCGAGAGGCAAGTTACCGTAAGAGTGCAGAGAATGAACAAGCGAGGAGGGTGAACACATCTTCAAGGGGATTTATGTTAAAGGGTACTGTGCCAGATGGTTTCAGCTATGGGAAGTACAAGGGGAATCTCTACAAATCTGCCGCGAACTTGCAGGGATATTCAATGAAGTGTGAATATGAAAAGACTGGAATAAGCGATTTAGCACCTGAAGGTCAATTAACAAGCAACAGCAACCTTAACGTCGAACTCTACTTCGAAACCAAGGAGAGGGCAGTGGACATGTGCAACAAGTGGGAAAAGCACCACAAACGGTTTGACCTGAATGAGATGAAACCTGTTCGTTTTGAACTTCAAGAAGCTCCTGAAGATTTCAATTTCGACTTCAATCAAAGGGTGAAGGAGAGAGATTACGACGATCAGGACACACCGAAGCGGACCTTTGCAGTAACAGAGGCACAGCAGACAGAGAGTATCCCCTCACACACCAGGGTAACCAAGGAACAGGTCGAATACGAATCGCTGATGGACCACAGTAACGATCAGTTTTACGCCCTCAAATCATGTCACATATTAGAGAAGAGAGCGTGCAAAGGAAATAAGGCCTATGCTGACAACGATCCTGCAAACCGCCTTTTCATGAATGGAGACCTACACTCGATGTATGATGAACTTAACCTGTTGTCTGTTACCAGTGAACAAACGAAATTCAAAAAAAACGATGACCAACGTTGCCCTGTAACCTTGCATCTTTATTTCAAGACACCAGAGCTTGCAATCCAGTACTTTTCGTGCTTACGCTCTCCAACACTGTCAGCTATTAATTCATGTGTCATTGCAGTTACAATAACTCATACAAAACCATCAGATTTTGTGAAATATCTGGTTGAACGGCATAACCGCAATATGCAAAACATGCAAGTAAGTGACAGTGTCAGTGTAAACAGCCAGCAAAATCTTGATGGTTGTGAGGAAGAAGGAACAGAAGAAAATTAAAGTAGTGACTAGTAGGTTTACAGTTGGTAAAGGAATACTTGCATAGACATAGTATACTAGTACTTTTTATTAGGTAGAGAACTTTCTTCCGCTGACAGATTCTTCAGTCTGTCAGCTATCTTTAGTGAGCCATCTGTTTAACAATTTGACATGGACGCTGCTTGGTGCATTGTTTGATTAAGTCTTTTTTCTCACTCAGTTGCAATTCTTTGAGAAGAACAGAACAGAACAGAACAGAACAGAACAGAACAGAACAGAACAGAACAGAACAGAACAGAACAGAACAGAACAGAACAGAACAGAACAGAACAGAACAGAACAGAACAGAACAGAACAGAACAGAACAGAACAGAACAGAACAGAACAGAACAGAACAGAACAGAACAGAACAGAACAGAACAGAACAGAACAGAACAGAACAGAACAGAACAGAACAGAACAGAACAGAACAGAACAGAACAGAACAGAACAGAACAGAACAGAACAGAACAGAACAGAACAGAACAGAACAGAACAGAACAGAACAGAACAGAACAGAACAGAACAGAACAGAACAGAACAGAACAGAACAGAACAGAACAGAACAGAACAGAACAGAACAGAACAGAACAGAACAGAACAGAACAGAACAGAACAGAACAGAACAGAACAGAACAGAACAGAACAGAACAGAACAGAACAGAACAGAACAGAACAGAACAGAACAGAACAGAACAGAACAGAACAGAACAGAACAGAACAGAACAGAACAGAACAGAACAGAACAGAACAGAACAGAACAGAACAGAACAGAACAGAACAGAACAGAACAGAACAGAACAGAACAGAACAGAACAGAACAGAACAGAACAGAACAGAACAGAACAGAACAGAACAGAACAGAACAGAACAGAACAGAACAGAACAGAACAGAACAGAACAGAACAGAACAGAACAGAACAGAACAGAACAGAACAGAACAGAACAGAACAGAACAGAACAGAACAGAACAGAACAGAACAGAACAGAACAGAACAGAACAGAACAGAACAGAACAGAACAGAACAGAACAGAACAGAACAGAACAGAACAGAACAGAACAGAACAGAACAGAACAGAACAGAACAGAACAGAACAGAACAGAACAGAACAGAACAGAACAGAACAGAACAGAACAGAACAGAACAGAACAGAACAGAACAGAACAGAACAGAACAGTCTGAACGAGAATGAGCCCCTCAGTGATTAAACTCACCGCACACGCGATGCGCCGGTCCAAAGTCCGGAACCTCACCACAAGCGATGGTAAGGAAGGGTGATGGGTCACTGGGCACAAGCGATGCCCATTTAGTTGTCAAAGTGACATGACGTATGGCAAACTGAACAGGTTTGACATCGCACAGCACACCAGCACCAACGGTACCATCTGGATATCACTCACTTTTTTCACTAGAATTCACACATTTTCACACATTTTCACACATTTTCACACATTTTCACACATTTTCACAGGATTTCACTACCAGAAAGCAGCAAAAAATTAAGTGAAATATCGTGAAAAATCGTGAAAAATCGTGAATTTTCGTGTAGCAAAGTGAAAAATCGTGAACACCTCCACCCTGCCGATCGCCTCATTCCACCATCCCTACATCAAACATCAGGAGAAGGTCTTCTCGGTGGAGAATGCGGATGGGCAGCGCTCAACTTCATTGCAGATCATTTATATATCGATAGAATTAACTTCAGTTTTCTGCAAAACTACCAACAGCGATTTTATGAAGAATCTCTTAAAGTAGAACCGAACAACTCAGAGCATAAACCATCACCAGATGGTTGGTTCTCGCTACAAGTACTAAACATGGCTTGCATGACTAAATTCAACAGGAGAATCGAGTACTTCGTTAACCCAGCAGATTTCGAATATCCTGATACAGTCGCAGCACTTATTCTGCATAAAGCGAAAACAAGGATGACTCACTTTATTGTTGCGCTAGTCTCATTTGAGTCCATGATCATCCGAGACATTCTTAAAGGCACAAAAGATTTAAGACTCCCTTTCGATCATTTTGACAAGATGTACCAAACTACGGATACCATTAAAAGCTCAGACTGATATGGATGTTACAATGACACCTGCGAATATAGGACCTTTGATGATATGCGAAGATAAAATAAAACGGAAATTGGATGACGACTCAACCATTAACTCGACTGTAATAGTGAAACGACCAGACATCAAAAATTCAAATTGAGCAAAAGCAAATAAACATTGCTAGCCCTATCCTGGCGAGCTCCGATGGATTTTTATCTTTGAACGATAGCAACTTCAACATAGAATGAAGTCCCTTAGAACTTACTGATGAAGGCCTAAAAAGGGACAAGTAGTATAAGATTAAGGCCTGAAACTACATATTCTATTACCCTTTGATGTTAGGAAACTGCAGAAATGAATACTTTTCTTTTATTAATCTCTACTTTTCTTATTCTCACTTTTCTGTTCTAAAATTAATGATACTAACATGTCTTTCTAGCTTGCATTTTACTACTTCTGTAGTACTGTAACTGTAAATAACATGGTGTATAAAAAATTTGGAGTATAACAACTTTGGATATAAAAAAGATGGTGGATTCTTGGAAAAAAAACTTGGTGGATTTTTATAAAAAAGTATGAAAGTACACATTTTGACTGTAAAATGGTAGTTTTTTGAGTATGAAATTTTTCTGTAGGCAATCACACTATGCACAAATTTTTGAAAAAACGGGAGCCTTTTGAACCCCTGAAGACGTCGGTGAGCAAGGTGGAGCTGGATTTGATAAGGCAAGAGCAGAGGGTGAAAGAGCAACCAACTTCTCGCTGTTATGAGAAGTGGTCAAGGGAGGAGTTGCTTAACATCGGTGAGATGGTGAACTCTGCCACCAATGTGTCAAAGGCCATTGCCTTCTTCAACAAGGACCATAAGAAGAGATTAACAGTTGGCACGGCAGGCAGGGCAATGAAGCTCTTTACTGTGGAAGACGAAGGGAGAACCACTAAAAGAAGGGCAGGTAAAATCTGGGAGACCCACCATCTTAACCACTGATGAGGAAGCAAGGGTGCTCGATTTAATTGAGAATATCCGTGCTTATGGTGGCTGTGTGTTTGCTTCTCTGGTTTCAAGCACAGCAAGGGGGATAGTGCTTGCAAGTGATACACCGGAATGTGTGGATTCTAGTTCCCTACAAGAAGTATGGGCCTACAAGTTCCTGGTACGGAAGGGTTGGACACACCGTCGTGGAACCACTGCGAAAGTAGCGCCTGAAGCAGAACTTACATCAGCTCGGTCAAGGTTTCTAGAACGCATCTCCAGTGCTCGAATACATGGTTCAATTCCTGACAGCATGGTCATTAACTTTGACCACACCCAGTGCCTGATGCTTCCATCAAGCAAGTGCACCTTCAATGCCAAAGGTGCCAAGTCGGTGCCGATATCATTCACCTGATAAGCGGGGCGTCAGCGTAGTACTGGGTTGCTCGATGACAGGGGACATGCTCCCAATGCAGGTCATCTACAAGGGAAAGACGGCTAGATCGACTCCACACAGCCGCCCTTGTCTCGAACACCGAAATGATGTGCTGTTAACCAGTAATCTAAGAGGGTGGGCAAACGAAACAACAACCATTGAGTACCTTCAGAAGGCAATAGTCCCATACTTTATTAAAAAACGCCAGGAACTGGGACTTGAATCGGATCACCCTGGCCTGTATATGACCAGTTTAAAAAAAAAAGGTCAAAAAAAAATTTTTTTTTTTTTGGAATCCGAATTTTGCTAAGTGTTTGTTGTGAATAATTGTACTAAAAAAACTTTGGATATAATAAAGATGGTGGATTTGGCCATTTTTTGGCGATTTGGAGACTTTTTATACACCATGATATTTATAGTTACAGTATAATTATTTAGTGAATTTATGGATATCTCCTCCTTTAGTGACATTTTTTTAATCCAGGTAGGGAAAATGTGTGTTAAGGCAAGTATGGCGAAAAATCATGCTCAGTGTTGATTGTAATAAGTAATGATTTGCCTGTCATATCAAAAAAAAACATATTTCTCTCCCAACAGTACACATAGTTGAATTATGAAATGTTATCTTTGTAGATACCAGGTTGCGCAAATATCGAAAAATCACGTCACTTAACAGCTTGAATGAGAAAAAACACACAAAAACCTGTAGTGGTGGATACTGGAAATATTATAATTGGTGATTTTTTTTTCTTTCCACACTTTTTTTCCCCACAAAACCAAAAAAAATATCAAAAAAGTACAGAACCATACCAAAAATTAAAAAAATTTTTTTTTCAAAAAAAAGCTAAAAAAAGCTAAATAGCTTAGCTTTAGCTCCAAAAAGCTTAGCTTTAGCTTTTAGCTTTTTGCACAAGTATGCAGATTGATGTCCAAAAATTATCCAATGCCTTGATGGATGAGGAGGAGAAGCGCAATCCAGATAAGTTCCTAGCAACACGAAGTTATTATCTACACATTTGTTATCAATGCTGAGACGAAACAGCAGTCAAATAAATATGTATCTTGATCATCAGATGGGAGTATTTGGGTGGACACACATTTAATATTCCACACAAGTCAGTATTATATTCGTCTTTGTGATCAATTATATTTGGCTTGCGGTTTGTTTGTAGTAGTTCATCCTACAATATAAGAAACTTGGCTTTATTCATTCATCGATTGTAGGAAAGGTGATTAAATGTTAATTACTTATCATTAGGTGTACCTTCAACACATCAATAAATGGGTGTCGTATGATCCGCACAAATCGCTGGTTTCGCTGCGTCGGGTCAGTGCACTTTGATGTCTCACTTGGTCAAATAGTTGATTTAGTCTATCCAGTTGATCTTACAGAAGATGAAAGCTTCGAGATAGCATTCGCGTCTATCCCAGATGTTGGAACACATGATGAAGCGGTGGTTCACCATTTTATATTAAATGTTGGAGGGGATAGGGTTTTTGGAACCGCAAAATTCATGCAAAAATGGGATGAAAGCGTTGATCGCGGTGCTGTTCAACGTGCTATTTTTCTTCTCTCACCACTACCATTTCCAAAATTAGCCGAACAAGTTATATCTGTTTTGAATATCGATTCGACAAAAGATGACTTGGTACAACTGTGGAATACAATCTGTAGTTGGAATGAACCAATATGCTGCTCGGTGTTGAAGTCGTCTGTTCCTGTTGAAATAAACTATGAGCTTCCATGTTTTAGGAGACGGGGTTATGATGGTCAAAGCCTTCCATATAGATGTCTGGTATGTGGGAAGCAACGAGTCCAGTAAGATACCAGCATAGTACTATTACGGATGTGTCGTTTTTGATGGAGAAATTTGCTGCTCCGTTGAGCACTAAAACATCAAAAATACTCGGTGGTGCAGCGCATGAGGTTGGTCATCTTGCACTGAATCTTGCCCGAGCAGCGGCAGAGACTATGCCCGAGGACTCTCCCAAGAGTGAATCCGAATTACGAGAGCCCTCTGGACAATCATCTGCGAGTTCATTTGTCCATCCTGGTTGCAGTACCATTAAACACCTTTATTCAGATCTTCCGCTTCTTACAGAAATCTTACCCATGCATGTGGGTCGTATTTTTAAGTTGTGGGAGCTTATCATATCAGGTCATACTGTTCAAGTAATATCTGAATCCGCGAGAGATGTTTCAATGGCAGCATTACTGTTAACCACTGTGATTGAACCACTGATTTACTGTGGTGATGTGCTGCCGTATATTACAATGCAAAGTAACAGAAATATTCATCCTCAATCATTAGTTGGTGGGGCGATTGTCGGATGTACTAATCCAGTGCTGCTATGTTCGCAAGCAGATGCTATTGATACAAAGTGTGCAGTGTTAACTATTGGTGAGGAATCAAAAATAGATGTATTAAGTAAACACAAAAAACTAACAGAAAAATCATCTCGGAAAAGTAGTGGATGCGTTAAGTCTGAGTTGCTATGCAATGGATTATTTCGGGTAAGTACGCCAGTGCTTAAACCTGTAGTGTCAGGAAAGGATATTAAGAATGAATTATCACTTTTAACACAAAGATTCATAGAACCAATTCATAACTATCTTCAAGATGTTCTTCAGCAATCGGCTCCAGGCATTTTTGTTGGAACTGCGTGGGGCTTCTTTTATACGAATAAGAATCTTGCTTCTAACTGTTCATTCGCTAATGCTTGGGAACAGACAAGTAGTACTGATAAGCAACTCATAGAAAGACTGCCTCCCCCATTTTCGATGGCAGATTTATTAGATTTCGTCGAAAACGATTTTCTCACCAACGGACACGTTGCAGTGGAATTACATGAAAACACACCTTCAGTTCCCTCTGTTGGTTGGAAACGAGGTAGGGATGTTCTTGACCTGTATAGGTCATTCCTAACTACAGCGACTGCCCTTAATTTCATTGTTGATGTTTATAAAAGAGCTTTTCGTGATTTTATTTGTTCAGCAGACTTGCCGTCCCTCCTCCTTCACTTTTCTAAGTCCGAGACTAAGCTACAGTTCTTGTCTCAAATCGAATCGGTCTTTAATATTGAAAATGGAGCACCGATAGCTGATCGTTCACTTCTTAATGTTCTTCGAACATTGATGGGTCCGCTTCCTGTTTTCAGAGACGGATTAATGAAACAACTTCGATAAATTCGGTTTTGTTAGTCGGGACATCAACACCAGTAAAAGTCAGCTTCGTCTATCTGTTGTTCTACTCATTCAAATAATTAGTGTTGGTCTGCTTCGGAATAATAAATTCCGTGTAAAGTCCGTACTGCCATAATGAAATAGTAAAACCCACCTCTCAATAAATGAGTACTCTCAGAACGTTGTTCCTTGAAATGGTTTTTTTATTCTTTCGTTTCATTCTGGTACAGTTTTTTATGACAGTAAAAAATTGTTTCAAACAGGACTTTAGGTCAGGTTTCGCTTATATCTTTTTTCCTCTTCACCTCCCCCACGTTAACAAGGAACTTATATGGGTTACAGAAGATAAGATTTTCTAGCCTACAATTTTAACTCCGAGTCTTCTGTGTGAGAATGAAACCGAAAAAAATCAGCAATCAGTTTTTCTAGACTGCTGTTTTGCTTCTGCATTCCCTGTAGTTGTTTCCTGGCCACTTATACTATCCATTTGAATGAAAACTGTTGTGTTATGATGTCTTGGGAGAGGCATAAGGTTTTGATAATGAGTGTTTCTTCTTTTAATATAAATCATTAAATAACTTACTAAACAGCTACACTAGTAATTAGAATGAGTTATCGCTCAGGAAGTGTGTCTCCAAGAGAGACTTATTCACCTCGTGATGGGTCTCAAAGATCGACTCCACGTATGGTTTCAAGCATTAGAGTGAACTCATTATCACCAGTTGGGTCAAGAAAGGCATCATTGAGACCAAGGTATCAAAAATCAACAAAAACATCTCGAGTAAGATATAAAGATGATGATGTTACTCCTGGTGTTGGTTCATACAGCGTTTCAAGACCTTCCGTTATATCTGAAATAAGAGGTTTTGATAATAGAGGACTGCAAAGAACATCATTCGGAAACTCTCAACGCTACTTCGAATACCAATCTCACCAAGGATCTGATTCACCAGGTGTTGGTAAATACAACAACAATAAAGATATTGTTTACAAAGCAAAGAATCATCGTCATGGAGGACCACAACCGATGGGATACCAAAAAGACAAACCTCAAGGTACAGATCCTTGTATCTATAAAGGAACACTTGTATTCCAAAGACCCAGTAACAGTGGTACTGCAGGTCCAGGAACATATGAAACTTATAGATCGGATTTTGACTTAATTGGAGGAAACAAAAGAACACACAATGTCAAATATATTAAACAAGTTACGGAAGGTCAACGGGCTGGTCGCTCTGGATTGAATCGCCCTCAAGATCATAATATGCCAAATAGACAATTTCATTTCTCTGTTGCTTCTGCTCCCAAAGCGATGCGGAATGAATCGTCGGGTGTGAGACGGTCCATTTCAGCACCTGCTCCGGTTCGTATGTCTTCCCCGACTCCGTTACCCCCTGCAACTATCATGGAGCTTCCCATCCCTGGGATGAAGAAGGAGTATGTATATTATTATTGTTACAACAGGTTTCTGAATAGTTAGTTAGTTGTTAGTTGTTAATTTTTTTTTTTTTGTTTTTTTTTTTTTTTGGGATTTTTATTTTGTTAGTAAACTCTTATTTGATATAAATTGATGTATTTCTCAAACTAAGAAAAACAAAACAGAAAACCAAAAGTTGCAGCCGTTTCGTTATCAAAGGTCAACCGAAATGGAAATCGACACGCCATTAACTCAAGCAGGTTAGGGAGCACCAGCTCAGTATGTGTCTTTTCTTTTATCTGATGAAGAACATAAACATGAATGATATTAATTTATCGAATAATCAGACATTGGGAAGTTGCAATCAGGATTTCTCATGCCAGCATTATTTGTTATTCAATGGCTAACTTGCTGAGTATGAAACAAAAAAAAAACAAAAAAACCAAAAAAAAAAAAAAAAACAGAAAACAAAGAAGCGCGCTACTCCTAACCCATACCATCGCAAGCCACCGGGTTTGTCACTGGGTACAATTAATCAGGGTTGCGTTTCATTTAACAGCGGGTCAAATGGAACGAATACGAACGCGTCATCACCAACTGTGGGAACTGGTACACCAATATTACCACGTAGTGGTAGCATTCAGTTGGGGGCATCGGTAAACACTACGAAGCCAATAACTCCAAAGGACCCTGCAGAAATTGAAAACCGATTAAGTATTGCAGCCCAAGAAGTTGCAGACTTTTTAAATGAATTAAATCTGTCAGCATACAGTGAATCACTTGTAGATGAGGGATATGATGACATTCGATCGCTTAGAACTTTAACGGAAAGTGATTTAGTCGAACTCGGTTTCAGAAAAGGTCATCGTGCTCGTCTAATCCAAGCAGTTAAAGAGATGACTATGACTACTCCTAGAGACACATCAATTACTCCTCAGGAGCAATCTATGTGTGAGCAATCGCACACTCCAGAAGACCAACCATACACTCCACGGAATCCTTCTGAATCAGTCCACAGCGCAGCAACTTTATAGAACGATAGGCTTTTTGAGGTACACAGAATCTCGTTGTTGTTAGTAATGAATACTAACTTAGTATCGTAGAGATGTTTCAATGTGAGTTTATTCTTTTGCCTCTGAGATTAATTATTGTACTTTGCGTCTTTGTAATCGCTTTTAAGGTTGAGGGTGTTGCCTTTTGTAGTGATAGGTGTGATTCATGGGGAAAAAAAAAAAAAAAAAAAAAGAAAAGATAAAAAGATAAAATGCTTTGTACCTGTATGCTAGAGAATTACAAGAACAAAAAAAAAAAAAAAAAAAAAAAAAAATCTCGCAAAAATGAACAATACAAACCTATTACTTAACTTTAACAGCAGTCCTTGCAATTCTGTTGATTTTAGTGAAATTATTTTGTGTTGCTGAATTAGAAATGTATTCCTTGCTTGTTCTTAGCGAATAATTATTTATTTAATTTTTTTTTTTTTTTTTTTTTTTGGGTTGTCGTCATACCATTGATGTCCTTCTCCCCAAAAAAAAAAAAAAAAAAGAAAACATTCGACGTTCTTGGTTTGCTTCCTTTTGAAAGAGCTTTCTATTATGAGCGATTCTTATTTATATGATAATATTTATTATTATTATTTTTATTATTATTATTTATTGTAAAGTCCTACGAGTGTTACGTCAATTTTCACCTCCTGTTTCTGAGTGAAGAGATTCGCTGATTGCCTGTCCTCCAATGAAAAAAATCTAGAAGATGGACGTGTAGAATACCCTCCCTTCCCTTCCCTTCCCTTCCCAAGGACTAGATGACGAATATTGTAAGCAAACTCCTCCTCAGGGAAAGCTTACCCCATGATGTATAGCCTGTTAGCACAGGTATTCTTTCTGGTGTTGTGGTATTTCTTATTGTTAAACTGTTTTTTTCGTTATTTCGGTTTGCCGGTTACAGAAAAGGGGTTTCTTTTTTTTTTTTTTTTTTTTCCCTTGTTTATTTTTATTGCTTATTCATTCATTAAAACCCTACCAGTGCTTTATATAAGTACCTGTTGCAGAACTGTTCGTATGATCGTTTAAATGTTTGTTGTGATTGTTTTGAGTTTTCTTAATAAATCCACTCTGTTGTTAGATTCTATTGGCTCACTTCCAAAACAAATAAAATGGGAAAGTCCAAGACCAACGTACGTCTCTTTCAGCCAGCTGTCATGACTGGGTTCAGACGTAGTCAGCGCCACCAGACTCAGCACACTTCTTTGTTGAAGATTAAGAACGTTCAGACCAAGGACGACACCGAGTTCTACTGCGGTAAGCGTGTCGCCTACGTCTTCAAGGCAAAGACCAAGGTATGTAAGGTTACGATGTAGCTTGTAGAAATTCTGTTGTGTACTTTTTGTGATGTTAGAAAATAAAAAAAACTAAACAACAGGCTAACCACACCCGTTCTGCCCAGAACCCAAAGATGAAGTCGAGAGTTCGCGTTATGTGGGGACGTGTCACCCGTTCCCACGGAAACAACGGAGCCGTCAGAGCCAAGTTCTCACCAAACCTCCCAGCCCAGGCCCTTGGAAAGAAGGTTAGAGTGTACATGTACCCAAGCCGTATCTAAGTTTAGTTGGCTTTGGAAGTGCAACCGTGAGCCTTAATATCAGTTAGTTGAATGAAGTAAAAAAAGTAATCATTTGAACGAGTTTAACTCTTTTGAGTAATAATTCATATTTAATACAGGAAGTACTTTATGGAGAAGTCATTGGGGAAGAGGCCAGTCCGTAGAGGAAAAAATGCATCAGGCGATTATCGTTGTGGAGATATGAAGTGCGTACACATCACAAGATATTTTTATGTATTCAGTTGGGAGAATTATTATTCACCTCTTTGAGATTGAAGTGTGAGTTATTAAAACCTTGTGAAGTCTTTCTTGACTTCGATGTGTTTCGTAAAGAAGGATGTTATTATTCTCCTTTACCCCCTCTCATTAGATTATCGTGACGAGGAAAACAAATAAAATGGGAAAGTCCAAGACCAACGTACGTCTCTTTCAGCCAGCTGTCATGACTGGGTTCAGACGTAGTCAGCGCCACCAGACTCAGCACACTTCTTTGTTGAAGATTAAGAACGTTCAGACCAAGGACGACACCGAGTTCTACTGCGGTAAGCGTGTCGCCTACGTCTTCAAGGCAAAGACCAAGGTATGTAAGGCTACGATGTAGCTTGTAGAAGTTCTGTTGTGTACTTTTTGTGATGTTAGAAAATAAAAAAAACTAAACAACAGGCCAACCACACCCGTTCTGCCCAGAACCCAAAGATGAAGTCGAGAGTTCGCGTTATGTGGGGACGTGTCACCCGTTCCCACGGAAACAACGGAGCCGTCAGAGCCAAGTTCTCACCAAACCTCCCAGCCCAGGCCCTTGGAAAGAAGGTTAGAGTGTACATGTACCCAAGCCGTATCTAAGTTTAGTTGGTTTTGGAAGTACTTCTTAATCTTTAAGTAAGTCGAGTTGGTTCCTGGCACTAAACAAATGAAAGTTAACTACTGAATTGTTTAGTACCACCTTTCCCGGTATCATTGATAATTGTGTTTTTGTATTATTCTTTATTTTATAATATTATTTCCTCTACAGTGCAGCTTATTAAATATGGTGTCGAGGATAGTCTTTGTGATTTGATATGACTGTCTGAATGTTATATTATCCTTTCCACCCTTTAGTTGATTTACTCTTAACTATGCCATACGCAGGAATGAGACACGCTGGGTACAACACGGGTGGTTATGGTCAGTTTCTTTCAAATGTTGATGCTCAACAAGACACTACAATCAATAGAGGATCGACACCAACTGTAAGACTTCCAAATCAATTCTTTACTGGAGGATTTAGTGATGACAGCACTTGGCAGCCAACGACATTTGGTACCAGTAAGAAGTGAACAGTGTTTGGATAGCCAAAAAAAAAAAGGTACACAAAATAAATATCGAACCCAACCTTCACAACAGAGATATCATCAAAGTCCTCTTGTCACACCGTATGAGTATTTGTGTACCAATTGTCAACTTTCTATTTTTCTTTTTTTTTTTTTTTTGCTTATTACTTTTACACTACTTAAGATTGTATGCTTACGCTCTTTTTTAGACTCGAAAAAGGTACCCTTTTTATACCTCTCATTCTTACAGTATAACTTTACACACGAACAATGCCACTTGCTGGAATGAGACACGCAGGATACAACTCGGGTAACAATGGACAATTCCTTTCAAATGTTGACGCTCAACAGGATACGACTATTAATAGAGGAACTACCCCGACTATGAGATTACCTAATCAGTTCTTTACTGGAGGGTTCAGTGATGACAGCACTTGGCAACCAACAAAATACGGAATTAGTAAAAGAGGACAACTGTAAGCATCGTTGCTTATTAGGTGAAGCACACAATATTGTTGGACTGCTTCGAGGAAAAAAAAAAAAAAAAAAGGTTTCATTCAAAGTTATCATCCTACACAAATAAAATTAGCGAAATATTTTTAAAAAGACAAAAAAAAACAAGCAAAAAAAAAAAAAAAAGCAAGTCAAATACACAACCAAGATTATCTTAAAGCCATCCATACTGAAATACTTTTTTAATTATCCTATTTTTCTTTTGCAGATGATAAGTGTTTGTCCTCACCACCAATGTAGTTATAAAGCTGTTTTTTTCTTCTTTTTTTTCTTCTTTCGCAAACTCAGTCACGTTATTATTTCAACAAAGTTTCCTAATTAAAATGAACGCTTTGTCGGTGGCTACGTTTGTTGGGTGCGCACTCTTTGCGGCAGCCCAGGGACCAGGAGAAGGTGATGATGTTGTTACCATCACCGCAGAGAACTACAGAGATGAGATCGTCGGATACGATGGCTTAGTACTATTGGAGATATATGCCCCTTGGTGTGGACACTGTAAAAGCCTGGCTCCAGAATGGGCTAAGGCTGCTACCTCTCTTAAAGGTTTGTTGTAACCACTACTTCTGACTCTGTCTGATAAGTTGAATACATTTATATTAATAATCAACTGAATATTATTTAATAAATTAACAGGAAAAGTAAAACTCGCTGCTCTTGACGCCACCGCACATGAAGAGCTCGGAAAGATGTTCGGAGCGCAGTATGTTAATTATAACATTTTTTTTTTTTTTTTTTTTTTTTTTTTTTTTTGAAAGTAATTTCGTTCACTGGCCAGCTAATCAAAGTCAAGGAAAGAAACAAATTAATACAAAACAGGGGATACCCAACATTAGTTACCTTCCCACATGGAGTGAAGGAAGACGATGAGGGAATTATTATCGGAAAGTACAGCGGAGGTCGTGTTGCGGATGAAATTATCGACTTCGCATCTGTTGAGTTAGATAAGGTTGGAATCGATATCACTGAAATCCAAGAGTTAGTTGACCAGGAGTCTTTCGACCTTTGCTTGGCTAAGAAGTACTGTGTTGTTTCTCTCCTTCCTCACATTGTTGACACTGGAGCAGAAGGAAGAAATGGATACTTAGAAACCATCAAGACTCTTGTCAAGACGATGGGAAGATCTAACCCTGCTGGATACACTTGGGTTCAATCAGGAAGCCAGTTCGACTTAGAGGAAGCATTCCAAGCTCAGTCCTACCCAGGTCTTCTTGTAATTAACAAGGACAGAAGTAGATACGTTATTCACAGAGGAGCGTTTACCGTTCAGGCTTTATCGAAGACTATCAGATCTCTTCAAACTGGTCGCCTTGCCGCTGAAACCTACAAAACCTTTCCAAAGATCGAAAAGAATGATCCTTGGGACGGAAAGGATTACGTCTACCCTGAAGAGGATGATTTGTAGAAGAGACCTTTATAGGACAGTTTCTTTTCTTTTCTTTTTTTTTTTTTTTCGTGAAAGAAATGCGATAAAAAAACATCAACAACAACAAAAAAAACTTTTTATGAATTTGAAGGAAATAAATAAAACAACATAAGAATTAAGGCACATTGTTGCCACTTAATGAGCCTTCTTTTGTTTGAAGTTTGTATTTTACAACAAGGCGATGGGTAATCGTGAGTCTTTATTTATTATCTCTTGTAGTAAGTTTTTTTATCGTCTTCAGTGTTTGTGACGCAGTTAGGTTCTGGAAGTTGGCACGTCTCTGTTTCCGACTTCACCCTGCCCCCCACCCCTGTAACTTCTAAGAAAAAAAAACTAAAAAAAAAAAAAAAAAAAAAAAAAAAACCAAGCTGAAGACATTCTTCTTTTTTTTTTTTTTTTTTTATTCCAAAATGTTGTTTATAAACTAAACACAGGAAAATTAAAAAAAAAAAAGTTTAAAAAAAAAGAAAAAAGGAGGACTATTCTCTCACATATGCTTGCTTAAAAACCGACTTTGAGTAGCTTTCCAAAACTTTTTTGTTTTGTTATGATATTCATTAGTGAAATTGCTTTGGTGCTCCTCCTTTCATTGAACCGAACCGCCACCGAACTCCACTTGTGAAAGCAGAAAGAGAGCCTTTATCCTCTCGTTTCGTTCCGCCTTCGATGTGCGAGTTTCAAAAAAAAAAAAAAAAAAAAAAGAAAACACTTTGAAAAAAAAAAAAAAAAAAAAAAAAAAGAGAGGCGAATTAAAAAGTAATGTATGAGAATTTTGGCATTGTTATTCTGCCTATTTTTAGCGGTCGACCTGACGTCTCCAACATGTAGTTTTTTTTTTTTTTTTTTTTTTTTGCTGATAGTGTCGTTGGAATTAGCTATCTGTTTTTAATTATTCAAACAGTCTTTTCATCTCCATTAACAGGCGTAGTAATTATGATAATTGGTGACTGTTTCCACGTAGCGTACTGACCCTAGTCAATAATACCTTTATATAATCAGATACACATGAGACTATCACGAATAGCTCACTGCGTGGGTATTTATAGAAGGCCTCTTCCTGATGAATTAATTAGTTTTTCCTCAGATGAAGGAAAACTAATTTTTAAGGAATCTCTTGGAAGTGGTGGTTGCGAAGGTTATTTTGACCTTGCTGCACAATTTCATACCCAAGATGAGCCAGCGTATTGTGGACTAGGAAGTTTCACCATGGTAATGAACTCTTTAAACGTTGATGAAGCAGATGTGAGAAAGCGAGCGAGGCATCTCACAGAAACCTCATTAGACTTACATATCCCGTTAGAAATTGTACAGCAAAAGGGAATCACTTTTGACGAATTCTCGTGTATGGCCAGACTGAATGGGGCCCATGTCTCAGAATATAGAGCCTCTGATACGTCCTATGAGCAATTCATAAATGAAGTTGAGTTGGTCACGGCTGGTGGAGTTAAGAAATCTTTAATTGCGACATTCTCACGGAAATACCTTGGACAGACTGGTGATGGTCACTTCTCTCCAATTGCTGCTTATAATCAGAAGAGATCACTTGTTCTTATTTTAGATGTTGCTCGCTTTAAATATCCACCTTACTGGGTGCGTACTGATCGCATGTGGGAAGCGATGGGACTTCTTGATGAAGAGACAGGTCTCTCAAGAGGTTATTTTTTATTATCAAAAAATAGAAATCCCAGTGTCAGTGGAATAATGCGAGCTACGATATCATGGGAACTAGTTAGGAATATGGTAACAAAAACTGTTCCGCAACATGTGGGATGTGCTGACAGTTATATTGACATAGCCAGAGGAATTCTGGAGGCGATTAATGAAAATAAAACTTTTAAAAATGCGATTTTAAGTACCCACGATGAACAGAACATGACAGCAGATCAACTTTCTGTATATCAGGAATTAGAGAATGAGATCATGTCAACAGAATTATATTTGGTTGTCTCCAGCTTACCGCAGTCGGCAACCTGGCCGTCGGCAGCAATATCAACATTGGTAGTCAGTTCCTGGCCTGTATTGGGCGTCAGTATGGTAGCTTCAGAAAAACTATCACCGCCAACTGAGTGCAGACTACTTGACGACGAATCAAATCTTATGAGGAATCGACTGCTACTCATGTCTGGTCTTAGTTGTGATTGTCACTCCTAGAGGATACAGATTGTTCTTTTTTTTTTTTTAAAATTTTTTTTGCATTCAATTCGTTAGCCAAAAAAAAAAAAAAAATTCCAACAATCGAATGAAAAATAACACCAATTTCTTATTACAGGTTGGTGGGGAACATGTCCATGAGAAGCCAGTCAGCAGAAATAGGACTGACAAGCGATGTGAAGGCCGGACGGCTAGCAGACATGCAGCGAGCTATGGACTTCGACAGTGACGAGAAGTGTATGAGAGTGAGATTAATGACAAATAAGATATGCACTGTCTATGAGCGTTCTGTCTCAAAAGAACGAGAAACTGACATCAACACAGGGATGAAATGGTTAGAAGGTCAACAAAAACTTCAACAGAATTCACATCTCAGAAGCAACACTTTAAATATTGAAAGACAAGTCTTCAGCGACAAATTTAGAAGACTTCGAACAGCAAAAGAAGAACACCTTCGTCAGGTACGTCGAGAAGATGATATTCGAAATCTTAAAAAGAAGGAAACACTTGATTGGGACATAAGACATTATTCTCATCAGAGGGAAATGAAATCTGTTTTATCAAATCGATTCAGACAAAATGTACGCAGGGCTGAAACTAGTCTTGCGATTCAAAGAACTAAAGAAAAGGAAAACCACATCTCAGAAATGAAGAAGACACAGCAGCTATTTGACAAGCAGCGTCAAGCAGAGCATGTTCAAGTTCAGAAATCAAGTCAAAAGTTTCAGAGAAAGCGAAGTGAGGATGAGCTGCGAGAAAGGTTACGAAAGAAGGAAGCCGAGTCTGCTTTCGATAAAGAGATTTCCCGAATCAAATCAAAAGAATGGCATCGAGTTCAGAAGGAACGATCAAATAGTGAAATCCTCACTTCACAGTTTGAGATGTCATCAAAACATCGATCGAAGTCAGTCGACTTGTCTCCCACGAGTCGTGTTATCGTAAGCCCACCACCTCCTAAACATATTCAAAACGTTGCATACACTCGTCTATTAGGTCGAACTATTGCTGAGCGAGAAGAATTCGTCGAACGATCTCTGACTCCTTCTGAATCACCGACCCTGCAAGACTTACAACTAGAACTTCTCACAATCCAAAACAAAACTAAGAAACGTCAGGGAAACAGAGCTGCTTCCCCTCCTCCTTATGACAGAAGTGCTAAGGGTTGGTAATCCTCCTTAGAAGGGATGCGTTGATCTTTTATAAACTCTTTCAACTTTAGCAAGGAGACGACGACATGTTAGATTATGATTTCCATGAGGTCTCTGTGATGAGTTACTTTACTTTATATCTGTTAGTGTCTGTTTTATCAAAACAACGAATCGCCAGACAAAGTCTTTCCTCATGTTATTGTATTGTACTACTAAACGAATACTGTGGTGGCTACACGATTATTAATTTATTAATTTCCAACAACAGGTTACTGCTATCCGAGTTACGAATCTCTTTTTGTGTGGACGGCTTACTATTATCCCCTTCAGGTCTAAGCACCATATTGATGATAAGAGAATAGAGGTAAAGAGGTATAGATTACTCTGGAAACCCCAACAGGGTACTTCAACATGCGAGCATCACTACAGTCACTGTAACCTTAGTAGATGTTGTTATGTTAATATAATAAAATTGTGTTTTACAATTATTCAACCCCCCCCTTTCAAGCTCACCAGGGACAAGATGTCCAAGCAACAGGATATAAAGAGGAAACTGATAGCTCGGAGTGAGAGGGTAAAATGTGTAGATCTTCACCCCCGGGAGCCTCTTGTGATCTGTGCTCTGTATTCAGGGCAGGTTACGTTATGGAACTTTGAGACCAGTACGATGGTAAAGTCATTCGATATTGTAGAGCAACCTGTTAGATGTGTTCGTTTTGTTCCAAGAATGAATTGGTTTATTTGTGGATCAGATGATTTAATGATAAGAGTTTACAACTACAACACGATGGATAAAGTACAAGAGTTTGAAGCTCATCAAGATTACATTAGAGGAGTTGCTATTCATGAGACACTACCACTATTGTTAACTAGTTCTGATGACATGACTATTAAAATGTGGGATTGGGAGAAGGGATGGTCAAATATGATGGTCTTTGATGGTCACGTTAACTATGTCATGAATGTCGTCTTTAATCCAAAAGATCCAAACACATTCGCATCCTCATCACTCGACCGAACGATTAAGGTTTGGAACCGTTCCTCTTACCAGTGCAACTTCACTCTTGAAGGCCATCAAGCAGGAGTTAACTGCGTTGAGTATTATCCTGGAGGTGATAAACCATATTTGATTTCTGGATCTGATGACCGAACTGTAAAGATATGGGATTACCAAACAAAGGCTTGTGTTACCACTCTTACTCAACATCAGGGAAATGTAACTTCTGTTTTATTCTTCCCTGACAGACCATTTATCGTAACTGGTAGTGAAGATGAGTCACTTTGTATATGGCATCTTCACACTTATAGATTAGAACAGTCTCTTGATTACTGTCTTCACAGAGTTTGGACTCTCTCTGCCAGGTCTGGTAGTAACAAGTTAGCAATTGGTTGTGATAAGGGAACTGTCGTTATCAGAGTTGGAAAAGAAGTTCCAGTCTTCTCGATGGATAACAATGGAAAGATTCTATTTGCTAATAACCATGAAGTTCTTCAAATGAATGCGAGAGGCAATGTCAGTGAAGCAGGTTATGGAGAGAAAATAACACTCGCCTCAAAGGAGATGACTACCTGCGAACAAGTCCCAAAACGTCTCGAACACAACTCTACTGGACAATACGTCTGCGTGTTAAGTGAAGAAGAGTACACAGTTCACACTACTCTTGCGTGGAGAAATCAGTGCTTTGGACCTGCTGTTGACTTTGCTTGGGGTACTGAGTCGAAAACATTTGCCGTACTTCAGGACAACAACACTATAAAATTCTTTAAGAATTTTAAAGAAGTATTCACAGTGACTGACTTTCAGGGTCAGGCTGACAAAATATTTGGAGGAGCGATGTTGGGAGTCCGCAGTGACAGAATCGTCTTCTATGATTGGCGCACATTTCTACCAATTAGAACGATCTGTGGACACGTAAAGAGTGTAACATGGAATGACTCAGGGGAACTTGTTTGTCTGACTTCTGATACTCGCTTTTACGTCCTCAGATTCCACAAAGAGCAGGTCGAAGAAGTTCTCAACAGCGGTGCTCCAATCCCCGAAGAAGGAATCCTCGAGGCTTTCACTCCAATCAACGAAGTTGAAGATCGCGCCAGACAAACTACCTGGGTGAGCGACTGCTTGATATACGTCAGCAGAACTAACAGACTAAATTATTATATGGGAGGTGAGATCTTTAACTTAGCTGTACTTGAAAGACCAATGTACCTGTTGGGATACTTACCAAAAGAGAATAGGTTATTACTAACTGATAAGGGAAGGAACATGGTTTCCTACCAACTCTGTCAGGCTGTTATTGACTTCCAAACTGCTGTTGTACGTGGAGATCTTCAATTAGCTGCTGAATCATACCTTCCAAAGATCCCAGATAATCAAAAGGATAAGGTAGCTCAGTTCTTAGACTCTCAAGGACATAAAGAACTCGCTCTGAAGGTCGCAACTGAAGATGAGCACATTTTCAACCTCGCATTGGGTCTTCATAAGTTAGATATCGCTTCTCGTGTTGCAAACAACAAATTAAAATGGAAGCTTGTTGGAGATCTCGCAATCCAACACGCTGATTTCAAATTAGCTGCTGAGGCGCTTGCTAAGGTTTGTGTCTTTTATAATCTTACTCACATAACCTTACTTTACTCACATAACCTTACTTTACTCACATACAACATTAACACACAGGGAGAGGATTACAATGGCTTACTGCTACTCCACTCAAGTACTGGTAACACAGATGGTCTAAGAGAAGTTGTTGAAATGGCAGCTGCAAAGAATAGGTATGTGTCGTTAGTAAATCATAAACAGAACCTTCTTCTCTTGTGAGGAAGTGTTACTTTAAAACATTACTATCAAAACAGACACAACGTCGCTTTCACTGCCTCATACATGCTGGGAGACCTAAAGAAGTGTGTTAACTTATTATGTGAGACTGGAAGAATACCCGAAGCTGGTGTATTCGCCAGAAGTTACATCCCAGAAATGGTGCCTGAGGTAGTCACAAAGTGGAAACGCTCACTGCGGTCATCGAAGTACGCTGAGGTATGTGTTTGAGTTATTGTAAAGAATTAATTGTGTTTTAGTGAACCTTTTAAAGAATAAAATAATAAAACTAATCAGGCTATTGCTGATCCAACTGAATTCCCAAACCTGTTTCCAGTTATTGGAAAACTCTTTGAAAAGAAAGAGGAAGTTGTGGCAGAACCTGAGGAGGAGGAAGCGGCACCAGAACCTGTGAAGCAGCCTGAACCAGAACCGGAACCTGTGAAGCAACCAGAACCGGAACCAGAGCCAGAACCTGTGAAACAGCCAGAGCCGGAGCCAGAGCCAGTGCCAGAACCAGAACCAGAACCTGTTGAGGAAGAAGTGCAGCCAGAACCAGAACCAGAGGTGGTGAGGGAACCTGAGCCTGAGCCAGAGGCAGAACCAGAACCAGAACCAGAACCAGTAGTCAAGGATGAAGAACCTGTCGTAGTTTCCAGTCCAACCCCTGCTGCAACTGCGGATTTGGACAACCTCTTTGGGTCTGATGATGACTAGATTCCTATCACTTTGGTAGACACCAATCCTTTCTGCCTCACGAAGGTCAATTCGTGACTTAGTTGTCACATGTTATTACTGTTGGTGATTCGTTTTTGTTACAAAGATCTGATTATTCCACAAACTCATATTTTAACTGAAATCAGAGATCCGGGGAGGGGAGGGGGGATGGAGTTGCTGCGTTTTTTTTTCTCTCCTTTCAATTATTTTATTTCCCGTTTTTTCCTCTTTGTTTTTCCTTTTCTTCAAAGCAGGAAAAGAATGGAACCGCCCTTTTTATCTGAAGTTTGCACTTATTTTCCGCGCTCGGGTTTCTTTTTGGGATTCATGACTGAAATTCATTTGTGTCTTACCCGGCGAAAATTCAGAGGAGAACAAGGAGAACAAGGTTTCCCTATTGTGTTGCGGCGCTAAGAAAAAAGAAAAAAAATCACAAAATAGAGAAAGAAACAAACAAGACACAAAAAAAAAAAAAAAAAAAAAAAGAAAATGCGAATGAATCCAAGGAGAATAAGGTTTCCCCATTTTTTTTTTTGTTTCTTTTTTTCTTGATGTTCAATCAAAAAAAATGGGGAAAAAAAAAAAAAGAAAGAAAGGAAACGACGCCTCACTACAATAAAAGATTATTACAACCGGTTTCGTTTTATTTGTGGAAAAAAAAAGAAAATAAAAAGAGAGACACAATTTGCTTGATGCCTGCCAACTATCTTCAAATCTACCTGTTCAGCACTGAGGGTACGTTTTTTTGTTTTTTGTTTGGGCAAACTGGATGAAAGCGCGCCTGGCAGCACGTTTGACTCCGATTTACTTTCTCTTGGCCAGTGGCTTTTTTTTTTTTTTTGAAATTTGAGATTTCGCGACTCTCTGCCTCCCACCTTCTTCCCCCTGGTTGTGGTTCCCCTTAACTGAGAGATTTTTTTTTTTTGTTTTTAATATTTTAATTTTTATCCTTTTTTTTTCTTTTCTTTTTTTCCTAACTTGAGATCTGCCTAAGAAAAAGTTTCCTTTGAGTAAAAAAAAAAAAAAAAAAAAAAACAAGTTTAAAAAGAGAACAAAAAAAAAAGGAAAAGAAAAAAGAAACAAAAAAAAAGAAAAAAAAAAGCAGAACAAGAACAAAGCAAACAAAGAAGAAAAATAATAACTCTTTTTGGTGTCGGGAAGTACTCTGTAGTCGCGTAGTTGAAGTATTTTATTTAAGAAGGTTGCTATGCGCCCGTCTTAATGTTCTGCTGAGTTACCGTGAACTACTGCTGTCTTGCTGCCATGTTTGCCTTAAAAAGAACTTTTCTAATGAAGTGTTACCTTACTGTTCTCACGCAAATACGAACAGGAGAAGGCAGACTATTGCTTTGATAGCAGTTGTGAGTGCTGCGACCTCCCCCTCCTCAAGTATTTTATTTGTTCTTTGGAGTTCCCAACTTCCCCGCAGTGTTGAGAGAGATTCTTTTCCTTCCCCTTTTCACTTCCCAAAGAGAGACAGAGAGAGAGAAACTGAGAGTATGAGTGTTCGTCACCCTGGATTGGCGGAAAACACCTCCGCAGGCACGGCCGCTTTTTTATTGAGCATCCTTTTTTTTCTTCTTCTTTTTGCTTAACTGAACTTTGTCATTTTGTAAGGTTCAAACTGAACTCTCCATATCTAAAACATGGTCCATCATTGAGAACTAATATTGCAAAACAAAACAAAACAAAACAAAAAAAACTCAACTGCAAAAGACAAAAAAAAAAAAAAAAAAAAAAAAAAAAACTATATAAAAAAAAAAACTAAAATAATAAAAGACATGAAGGTTCGAACGCAACGACTGTGACCTGCCGCGGTGCTTCTTGCGGGACGGGGTGCATGTGAAGAAAAAAAACTTCCGTCGTGGTGGTTGGTTGTCAGAAAATGATTTTTTTTCCTACATCTTTACAATCCAATTAAAATAACATGACGAGACCGCTACCAGTTCGATGTTTATCTCAGAGAGACGCGTATGAGTAAATAATAACTCAAATCAGAATTCAAAAAAAAAAAAAAAATGGAAGAGATTGGCGCCCAACTTGCAATAAACGAATATAAAATGTTACTACCGCAAGTAACAGGACAGCGAAAGAGTAATTCAGGTTTTTCAGGTAGAGCTGTTGCTAATAATTTACTACCAAGAGGAGGTAAGAAATATCCAAAAGGTGATGTCGTGAATCACGTGACGGATAAGGATCCCTATTCAGAATACCCAAACCCTTATGCGAACACGTTAAAAGTTTATTTTTCATCGATGGCTAAATATCATCCCAACATAAACACCAATCCTTCTTCAACTGTTAACCTCGCTAACAAAACTCTACCAAGTCCTCCAAAAGGTGGTGGAAACGGTCTTCGTTATTTAAATATCAGAAATACAAAAGAACATCTCCAAACAAATATTCAAAAGAATCCAACAAGTGAAAGTGGCGAGAGAGTAGCATCTCCAGGTGTTACGAGAAGACTTTCTGATTGTTTAGAGTTACTGAGTCAGACTGAGGGTTCACCTAGTCAAGGAAAGACTTTTCTTACGGATCTACATCATCAAGAACAAAGACAACAACGAGGATTTGAACAAGTTGGGATTTCAATAGAAAATATGTTCAAAAGACTTCACGCAGATGATCTGAGTGATAAATGGTTAAAAGTAAGCTGCTGGATTGACCAGTTCTTCAACGACAAGGATTGTTTTCATGTTGCTGCTGTTTGTAGAGAAGGAATCTCTTCGTACTATCAAAGAGATCTTTCGCATCAAAGAAAACATCCAAACCCAACAATGACATCTATCGCATGTGCGATTCTAGAGCAATGCATGTCCTTACTTGAGAGACTTCAACCAGTTTTAAGTCCGGTGTGTCGAGCAGTTTGGAGGGAAATTATTGGAGCGATCTTCTTGCAACCATCTTCTCAAAGAAGAGATCAACATGATGATGAAATATCAGTACCTTCATTGATTAATACTTCAGTAGCTGAAGGTGTTGATTTATTATCGAAGAAAGCAGACACTTTTATGTACATGAAACCATACTATGGACTTGTAAGAGACGTAGCTCATCGAATTGGACAGGCTGAGGATGAGGTTGAGGCTGCAGAAAGACGTCGAGAAAAGCAATCCGCCGCACTGGATCGAGGAATGTCATTTTGGCAAATGGAATATCGAAAATTAATATTAAAAGCCTGGAAGATGAATATAAATATGAGAAAGAAACAAACAAATCTTGAATCAACTATCGCAACGACTGAACAAACAAACCAACACCTCCACAAGCAGATAGATTTGTTGGGTGCGGAAATCTCAAAAATTGAAGATTCTTGCGAGGATCGCATATCTGAATTACGAGATCAGATAACTGAATTACAAAAAACTGTTTCTCAACTAGAAGAAGATCACAGGAATGACGCACAACAAAAGTGTGCTTTACATCAAAAGAATCACACAATCACTTTAGAAGTTGAAGAACTGATGGCAAAGTCAGCAGGGCTAACAAACGACAACCAACGTTATCAAGAAATCCTAAAAGAAACGATCGTAAATTGTATGGAAGGTTCTCATTGGGAAGTTAAACTTCAACAAGAATTCAACAGTTTTATCGAACCCAACACATCTGAAGACGGATCGGAAGAAGATTGCGGTATCACTGAACAGAAACTACTACGGTGGATTAATAATTGCGCTACATCAGCATCTGGTTCTGACACCTATTGCTTAACAGACTTTACTAACGTAATTAAACAACTTGATACGTATGCCTGTGTGATGCATTATATGTCTCCTAGTCATGTTTCATTAGAGAATATGGAAGAAGTTCATGGTGCTGTAGATGTTTATGAGAAAGCACAATTAGTCATGTCGTTGTCATCAAAATTTGGTATCGACTTCCCCGTCGATATCGAAGACTTGATAAATCCAAGTGCTGTCCCTCAACATTTATTATTTATAACTTCGTTGTTTCAGAGATTTGCTGATCCTGCGATGGCGATGAGTTGTTCTCAACCAACTTTGTCGGGTCCAATTAGCGATAGTGACATTCATCCTTTGTGGGAAGAAATACCATCGACACCCGATGGTTGGAAAAAAAGACTTGAACAGGCTTGGACCCGTTCTACTCGATGGAGAGGAGTTGGTGCGACGTCACAAAATATCGCAATGGAATCTGTTGTCGATAAGTTAGCTGGTAGAACACAAAAAGTTGTTACAGCTCAAGAACGGGTTCTCCGAAGTGAATTCTGCGATGCCCCAGCACAGTCAGCAGCGATAACCTGTCTACTTCCAAAGAAGGATACTGATAAGGCTTTTCAATTATCTCAAGTCAAAGATAAGTTACAAAATAACTTCAGAGCTTTGAATAAGATATTCAGCTACTACTCGAGCAGCGACAGTCGATCATGCGACAACGAGATCTCTGCTGATGAAGTATGGAAACTGATAACTGATGCGAAGCTAACAAAAGTAGTTTCTCGAACAGCTCTTGTAAACTTGTTTAAGAAAAGTAACTCTCAGCTTGGTGCTCCAGGACAAAAAGAAACACTTGGACCTCAGGAGTATTCACAATTATTATTACATCTTGCATCAGAGATGAAAGCTGAGGGAGGATTACAAGGAAAGTTAGATTACCTACTAAGAAAACACGTCTTACCACAATGTAACTGGACTGATGCGAGTGAGTTTAGAGATCGTTTATATAAAACTGATATTCAGAGAGTATTAAAAACTCACAGAGAATTCGCAGCTCAAGTCTTTGGATGGTACATTCAGCAATCGTCAGGCTTAGAACAACGTGGATCAAATAAACCAAAAATGAGGATGGAAACCTTTTGTGACCTCGTATCAGATTTACACATCGTAGACTCCGTGTTGACACACGAGTCTGTTCGTCAGATATTTCTCCGAATGCAAGATGCTAATAATCCTGATACTTATTTAGAATTTTACGAATTTCTTGAGTGTCTTTGTGCATTAGCAGCCTTTAAAAATCCAGCTCCGTACCTCCCCCTCTTTAAGAGGATCGCTCGATTCTTTGAGGTCTGGTTTGTACCTACTTTGAGCACTCCAGCAATTAAACGTTTCCATAAAAGTGATTTTTAAGAATACGAATTCTGTAAAGTAAGTTACACCTGAGTTAGTAATTCTATTCTTTTACAAGAAGGGGTTGTTGACAAATTATTATTATTTTTTTTTTAAAACTACTTATTTAGTTAAGGATTTTGATCTTTTTTTTAGTAGGAGTTTGTTCTCGTTATCTTTAACAAGTTTTCAGGACTAGAATTGATCGGACTCAAAGTAATTATTACTCTTTAGTAATTTAATTATTTCATTTTCATATGATATATCCAGGAAACAGAAAAAAAAAAAAAAAAGAGATTGGGAAAAGCGCTCTGTGTTACATAGACAGGTTGAACCAACAAATTCAAAAAAAAAAAAAAAAGTTGGCGTTTTCTTACGCTTAATATAATCAATTCATTTTTACCACAAGGAATATCGAAGTACCAAAGGAGTTGAAATGGGATGTTGTTTTGGTAAAAGCGAACAAGCAAGAGAAGAGCCTCTACTTGACAAGAATGATAAAGAAGAAGCAGAGGGTGGACAGAGTCGAGAATTAGCTCCAGCAGAGAGTAGCAAGTCAGAAGGCAAGAGTGATGCTACAGCAGCCCCTCCACCGTTGAGCGAGAAGAAGTCAGGATCGCCATCAGCAAAGAAAAAGACAGGAAAAACAGAATCGAAATCCCCAGAAAAAGACAAAAGTCCAGCCAAGAAAGACAAAGAGAAGTCAAAGGAAAAGGAAACACCTAAAAAATCAACGGGCAAAGACACCAAAGCTAAGGAGAAGAAGGAAGACAGCCCGACGAAAAAGGAAAAGTCACCAACAGCTTCTGAGGCGGAAAATAAATCACCAACTACCGTAATCGATAAGTCTCTTAAAATTCAAGGAAGGGGTGGAGAGTTACCAAAACCAAAAGAAGGGACATCAAACCTCAACCTGAATGGAAAACCGAGCACTCAGGTTGGTACCAACGGCCGTTCTGCGGCAACTGTCACGAGACTCAAACGTTCAAACAATTGTATTGAAGATTGCCGAATGGAAATTGATCTCTCTTCAGGTAAACTATCCTAGAGGACTACTCTCGAATGTATTTATTTATATGTTTTGCCAAACCTCTTTAGTGAGCCTAGCATGGCAGAGGTTTCAACTCACTGCAGTCTCCTCAAGGAGGATTCTTATGGTGAGACACGGACTGTTCCCACCTGAGATCAGTGGGCCTTTCCTTTAATCGACCTCTTAAGTGAGCCCATCAGCAGTGTGTCAAAAAAAAAAAAAAAAGATCTCTGATGATGAACAATATACCACTAGCTGTAACAACAATGTGTTTCCGACAGACCTCTTCAGTGAGCTATCTGACCTCTCTATGAGGGTGGGGATTTAGCCACAGTTTTATAAGAAAATAAGATATTCTTCTTCTTCTTCTTTTTTTTTTTTTTGATCTATTTTTGCGCGAACATCGCGTGTCAGTGTGGAGATCAAACAAGAGCTGACCTATGTCTTTTTCTTTCCCCAGTTTTTCTTTTCCTCAAGCAATTCCACTGCTGTTTGACTGTGAATGTCGGCGGTGGTTGCCATACGATCCTTTTTTAAGGGTGCAATGAAATACTGACCGCAAGTGTGGGCCATGAATCTCACTTGATATATAGTCACTTGTAGGGCTGTTTTTCTTTTTTTTCTTTTCCATTTCTTTTTTTTTTTTGTGACTTTTCTTTTTATGATGGTTCTCGCGATGGATAGGTTTCTTAAAAACAGAGCGAAAAAAAAAAGAAATTCGAAATGGGAAAAAAAAAAAAAAAAAAAAAAAAGAAAAATGTTTTGGTACACCGCCTGCGCACAGAGGTCTTCCTCCATCGGGTTGCTTTTATCGTTTCGTATAAGATAATGGTAACCCTGTTTTTTATTTTCATTTTCATTTTTTTTTTTTTTTTTTTTTACGAAAGAGCAAGAATCTCGAAATTCACACGCGTGTTCCTTTCTGGCTCCCGATGTTGGTAATTATTGATATTTTTTTGTTAGTTAAAGTAAGGTAATAAATCTACTTTTTTTTTTTAAATTTTCTTTTTTGTATTTTACCAATGGATTTCCATTTTCGTACGTCTTTGATACGTACAAAAAAATTAGACGAATTCGGAAACGATCGCAATCAGAGCGCTCTTACAGGTTTCTATCCTAACGCTACTTCCAACACAGACAGATTTTGTAACCAAAAAAAAAAAAAAAAAAAAGGATAAAATTATTGATATTTCGGTTTTAGTATGCAATTCGCTTGCTGCCCCTTTTTTTTTTTTTTTTTCTCACCCCAACTATTTTTTTTTTTGTTTTGCATGACTGTGACTAAAAAAATTATTTTTTCGTGTTATTTTTTGTATCCCCCATTTTACTATAATACAAGGTTTAAAAAAAAAAACAAAAAAACAAGAAAACAAAAAAAAAAAAAATATAAAAAAAAACAAAAAAAAAAAAAAAAAAACAGAGGATGTTGTGTCCATGCCACGGAGGAATGACGTTTATGTTGCTTTTGTTATTCTGTTGTTTTGTTATTTTATTTTTTAAAAAAAATCGTTCATAGCTCTCTTTTAACTATTATCTGTTATCTTTTAACTGGCATTCGTGTGATGGCTATTTTTCATTAACTCCGCAGCTGTTGGGAGTAGTTTTGAGTTGCTGCCGTTAAACGAATGGAAATAAAAGTAAAAAAAAAAATTTTTCTTCATTCAGAATTCAACTCTGACGTGGGAGTACGTACGACCACAGCAGTCCTTATTTATCCCGCTAGGTCATTACTTGTTAGCAAAAAAATAATGTAGAGCACAGAAATATAATTTTCGTATATAATAGAGAAATATTCCTTGGCTACCTTGATGCTAGCAAATGATTTAATTAAAAAAAAAAAAAAAAAAAAGGAGCTGCTGCAAAAAATATTCCCCTCGTCCCCTTTTATTTTTTTTTTGTTGTTGTTGTGGTGTTACTAAATGGCATGGCACGTCGCCGTCCTTTTCAAGGGGGCAGTGGAGGGGGAGAGACCTCCTTATATAGCTTCTGGGTACTTGTTACTATATGTAAATAGTCCCCAACGGTTTACACCAAGTATTTCATTGTTAAGGGAAGAGAAAAAATATTAATTTAAACAGCTGTACAACATTAAGGATATTCGGGATGCATCGGGAGTGAGTTTAATGTTTGTTTTGTTTTATTTTTCTTTTCAATCAGGTTTACCAACCCAAAAAAAAAAAAAAAGCATTTAAAATGTTCAGTTCGCAACCAGCGACAAGTATGCAAGATCCTGGGAGTAACAAGCCTTCACGACCAGATAGACCTGGGAGAGGGAGAAGAGAGCCTGGAGCTAAGCAAGTACAGGAGGTTCAGCAGCAGGTTCAGCAGCAGCAACAGGTTCAAAGTGTGCAGCCACAACAACACCACCAGCAATCACATCATCAAAATATACAACAAGCTGCAAGATATCAAGATGGTGGTGTTCCAGTAGATATTCACAAACATCGTTATCAACAACAACAACACCAACAACAAACTTACCAACCTCATCACTCTAAACCAGTCTCTCCAGTCGTCACTGCCGCTCAACAGATTCAGCAGCAACGGTCTTCTGGGTTCTCTATGTCGCAACCAGCAGCTTCACTTTCAGCACCGACATCACAGTCCCATCACCACCACGGACCTAAGGGATATCATTTAAATAGGAATAATTAGAGTTGTTAGGATATTTCTTATTATTATGGAACAAGGAACGAAAGAAAAAAAAAAAAAAAAAAAATGTTCTTAAGAAAAATAAGAATGTTTTTATAGAGAAAAAAAAAAAAAAAAAAAAAAAAAGACATCCACTCCTTTTAGATGAAATATTTTTTCAACAACCTGTTTAAACTTTTTTTTTGTTTTTTTTAATTTTTTTCGCCCCTCCTCCCTTCCCCATTAGAGCTAATGTTTTTTTTTAATATTTTCTCATCCTCATCGAAGACGATCCATTTAACAAACCCCATTTATTTACAACAGAAATACCAACTACGCGATATGAATTAGTAGTTCTCAGTCAATACAAATGCGCAATACCATATCATGAATGAAGAATTAGAGGCAGCATTCATTTCATTAGAGAAACACTTCGGGACTAACGGTGTTAATGAAGAGGAATATAAAAAAGTCATCGATGAGTTGCCAGGAGATACCCTGCGAGGGTTGAGAGAATGTTTTGACCTAATTGACACTGATGGGACTGGAAAGGTTCCGTGGAATGATCTGTATCAATATATAATTCACATAGCAGTGTCATCTGATCAACAGTTGGGAGTGGCAAGGAGATATTCTGAACCTCAGAAGTCGATAACATTTCCGAGAAATGTCGACTCTAGAAGATCATTTTACTGTCCTGGACTAGGTCTCGTATCGTGTCTGAGAGCTGAGAAATCCGGAAGCGGATATTTAGGAACTGTCATCATGGAGCCTGTTACCTGGCAACCTTTAGCACATGTTGCTGAAAGGAATATCTGTTCAGCATCTTTTTCTCTTCGTCATCGCGTTCTCGGTATTTGTGATGAGTGTGAAATAAGATTATCGTTCTACTCAACCAACAAAGTTATCCCAGCAAAGGCAGACATATTCGATGATGGGGTTGGTTTACCTCGACCGTTTGTACATCCGGCAATACGTCAAAAACGATATATTCTTGAGGGTCAATGCCAAACAGTAACGGAAACATATCCTCTACTCGGAACAATATATACAAAGACTCGTCACTTGCATATCATTTCGGGAAAAGGAAATTTAAATAGTACTTTCATAACGGCGGATCGAACTGGTAGAGTTTACCTTTGGGACAGCACTCGTATAGATGTGTTGAGAAGCAATCCGTTCTCAGTTGGAATTTCTTCTAATTTATTACTTTTTAATAAAAGAATTCATTCTGACATGATTGGTTCAATATTGTGTACAACAGAAAACATCATATCATCAACACCGGGTGGTCATATTGCAGTGTTGGATCCATTAAGTGAGTGTGTTGTTCAAGAAATAAAATCAACAATCGATGCGACAGACTACGAACTCACATCAATTTCAACTTTGGGATGGTCAGCTCATTATAAACTTATTATAGCTGGTGGTGTGACGGGTGATATCTCTCTTTGGGCTTATGCAGGACAGAAATCTGAAAGACAACAGCGTTTGATTTTGAGAGATAGTGAACGTCGTCATTTTCGTTGTATTAAAGGAATAGAAACAATTCCTGACAATCCTCATCACATAGTTAGCAGTGATTCGATGGGTCTTGTTAAGATTTGGGATTTGAGAAGACTTCAATGTATTCAGACACTTCATCATACATCAAGTATAGATGCTGCTCATTCAAAGGATGCTAAACAAGTCCTCAACAGTATAACAATACTACCGAAAGGTGGTATTCTTGCTCTGGGTCAACCAACATGTCTCTATGAACCTTGTAAAGCGATGGGTTTAGGAGCGGCAACACCAGATCAAGTAATCGGCATAGCAATACAGCTATGTACGCTGTCTTTGTGGTCGTGGAGTAGTCATTCTATTCAAAGATGGTCTCTTGTCAGTACAATGATGGTGGCGCAATATCATTTTCCAGAAATATCAATTTTACATGTCATCCCACCGATTAAAGAAACACCTCGTTGGGTTATTGTCTCTCACAAAGTTGGGATAGTTATTCTCAACAGAGACCATGGACTACAATTAGCAAGCCACTCAATGTCAACACCACCGATGTTAATATCGATAAAAAAGATTCGCGACAGTGTCTTTTCCCTTACTTGTTACTCTGGTAGTAAGGATCGAGATGCGCAGATAATAACTTTAGAATATCGATGTGAGCGTCTTGAAACTAATAGTTCAGTTAAAAAAAATGAAAAAGAAATTATAGAAAGAGACTTAGAAGAAATAATGTTATCATGCAACGATCCTATTGAAGTAGTACGAAAAGAGTTCGTGAGTGAAGGTCCTGTTTTGGTTTGCACATCAAGTCGAGTAGTGTCAGGTTGTGGAGGATTCATTGGATGGTTTCCTGTAACTGAATTGTTCACAACATATTTAAACTCTGATCAGTCTCACGTTAAAGGAATAGCTTTATATAAATCTGGTTATCAAGTCATGACATCTGACTGTGTTAAAACTACTGTTGATGGTCTATCAGAGTTTTGTGAACCCATTCCGGAATCAACTTCTTCCCCTCAAAGAAGTAATTTTAAAACCACTCCTGATAGGCGAACATCTTCAATTCATCAAAACAAAGCTGTGAATTGTGCCAAGTCTCGTGACTATCCTCAAATAGTAACGTGTGTTGAGCTTCATGAAACAGGTGTTATTGTTCTGGCGGATACTTTTGGAGGGTTGACTATTTGGTTGTTGAATCCCCCGTTTCAAAAAGTTGGAACACTTGAAAATCTATCAGTTGGTCACCAAACAACATCTTTATCATATTACAAGTCAAGAATGAAATTATATGTCGGTGATGACTTTGGTTGTATCACTTCATACGCGATGGTTGAAATATTTAACGTTTCGTCCAGCATCAAACGTGTTCCTGTTCATGTTGTTGCGGACACATCCGATTGGCATACCCTCCCAGTACAGCAGCTTCGAATTGAAATTTCATCATTGCTAATATCAACCGCTGGGAGAGAAATATTCTTATGGAGTGATTCTTTAACAAAATTAACAGCACTCTCGTCACAGAGATCGGAACTTCCTTTGGGTTACGAACTTCCGTTTCACGTGGAGGAAACAGAACCTGAAGACTTGTCAAAATATTTAAAAGTTGTAATTCCTCAAAGGATGACTCATGTTAATAAAATTGGATATTTATACATCTCTGAGATTTGTGAAGAAAAAGATATCGAAGACCTCGTTTTCACAGAGACAGCGAATTCAACCCATGAGAGTCCTTACAGGTATGTGTTATTGTTGTATTTGAAAAGAACACTTTAGGAAAAAAAAAAAAAAAAAAAATCAGATCGTTATCTCACTTTTGGAATCAATCGAGGCTATCGACAACAGAACAAATGAGGTCTTCATCTATAGCACCCCCGGCGTGGACCAAATTAAACAATTCGGTGGGTGAGCTATCGTTGGATTCATCCTCGAGTGAAACATACGTTTTTAAACCCTCTCGTCACAATGACAGAAATCGGTCTGAAAACGACATAGTTGAGGGGATCTCTGATAACAACTTCAATAAATTTAATAAAATAAACGAAAATACTTCCTGCGAACCATCAAATAGTAAAGAAGTTGGATTCGAGTCTGAAAATGAAAATATTTATAAAGACGAGAGTGATTATTGTATTTCTCTAAAGTCATGGAAACCCGATATTAATAACAACGACACTGACGACCATCAGCCAACGATAATAAAATCAGCTCTTAAGAAGACAGCTCAGGATAATCAAAAAGAACATGAACTTGATTTTCTCAAATCGTGGACTCCAAAAGATGACGCGTTGTTTGATTTTCAACAAAATGACATCAACAAACAAACTGATGATTGCGTTAAGTTACTTCTTGATGAGAATATTTCTGAAGATCAATTCAAGAGTTCAGATATTTCAAATACTGAAAGTGAACCGACACCAGACGACGACTACTACGACGACGATAATTTTGATCTACAGAATGTCTCAAATGAGTCGATATCATCAAAGAGTTTCATCATGTCATCCGAAAAGGGATATTTACTTTTCCGAGGATACCTTTCCCTTGTTGGAATAACGTTCCCTCTGCATAACATAAAATTAACACTACGAATACTGCAATATTTGTCTTCAGAGACTCCATCATTTCCGAACAAAATGACCCTCCGACATGTGTTGTGGAAACCTGCAACTGTAGCAGCCGACATCACAAAATTATATTTGTTTGGTATTTTGAAAAATAAATCACTGAAAACCAATACTGTTGTAGCTGTTATGAATTATGTAGACGTGACTTGCACACCTCCATATCGGATGAAACGAAAGGAAGTATGGGTTCTCATTAGAAAATTATTTACTATTTTAGACTCTTTCTTAATACTTCAATTCTACAAAGGAGACGCTAGTGATGAAATTTTTTCCAGATATTCTCGTTGCAGATTACAAGATACGAATAAAAGATCATCTTCAACAGTCAGTTCCCTCAGAAGTGATCAAAGTAATAAAATAAAAATCAACAGAGAGAGTATTGCTCGAGCTTTAACAGAAGTTCAGTTTATGGAAAGTTTTCAAGTAGTAAAAGAATCACTTAATTCAGTCAACGCGTCTCCGTATGGTGAAGGTCTTGACGGATCTGAAATAAATAAAAGTATTCTCTCGAAACCTCAACACAGAGGTAAACGTGATAAAAAGAAGGTCAGGGTTAGTACCAAAGTCCAATCAGTCGTCCTCGACGACAAGAATGATTTGGTAACTACTGCGGTAGTAGAGTCCTCTCGTAGTGTTGTGTTTTCTAAGAAGAAGAAAGTAAGATTAAATTCATCTCAATTACCTCATGGTTGTATTATGACAGACGGATTTCTCACAGGCAGAATTGGAAAATTACGAAAGGAAAAAGGAAAACGGATAACTTCACCAACACGAGGATTACTTCCATCTGATGCACATTTTGATTCTCAAGTTTGTTTTAGTGTTCCAACTGGTGATGATCAAGATTCAGACACCAACCATGACCATCAATCAGATACCTGTCGTATATCTTCTCCTTCTAATGAAATAAGAAAACCCTCATCAGATTACAGAAAGTGTAGTTTATTTGCTGATGAAGATGAATCAGATTTGTCGACTACGGAAACCAGATTCGGGAATCATGAGTTTGGTGTTGCTCAACATCATACACGTGATTTCAATAAGAGAGGAAGTTCTAAGACACGTCCAATTCAGACTCCAAGAGTCAGATTGAGAGCTGAAGCTACAGTCTTTCATCAGCGAGTATCACAAGCTGAGTCCATTTCAAAGAATCGCATTCTCGTAAAGATGTGGATTACTATTCGTGTTATTTGTGACACACCTGATGCCTGTCGTATCTTCAGCTACCTCACAGGAATTGAAATGACATTAAACAAACTGGGTAAGAGTCCTAAGAAGGTTGTATTTAAAAAAAGTGCAAATTCTGTTGGTGGGAAAATACAAAGACCCTGGTGGAGATCTCATCAGAAAAACAATCAAGTAACGAGTGCTGGTGATGAAGAGTTGATCTCGTCTGTAAAAACAGATGCGAGTGACCCTCGTGCGAAGGTTGTTTTTCGAAGGTTTGCATCAGAAAATCCAATTCCGGTGCCTCCATCGAAATCAGCTGTTCGAAGATCTGCGAGGCAGGTCTGTTCTAAACCAATTCAAACTGTTTTACAACGTCATCAACCAGGATGGATAGCTCTACCTGATACCCCAATCGGTTTAATCAGTATCCCTCACCAAATTAGACAATCACCTTCAAGAGAGTGGGATCGACTACTTCAAAATGGAGTACTAAATTTAAAATAGTCATTTACACTATAACTGTGTTATATATTTTTTTTAAAGAAGTTTTTTTTTATATTTTTTGTTGGTACATTTTTGTTTAAAAAAATTTTCCCCCTAACAGGTAATCGACAACAACAAATTTGATTTCACTTCCGAACTCCAAATAATTCTATAATTAAATATTTCCTTTTAAAAAAAAAAAAATTATTATTTTTCCATACTAAACGAATCACAGAAGCAAACCATGTCTAAATATTTAAGAGAAGTACTGAGGTTAAAACCAGCAAGAGACCTGTTGTCAGGGATTCATAAAACACTACCTAACCCTTGTGTCGTTGATCTAGGATGTGGTGATGGTTATGTTATTCCTCACTTACGACAGCATTGGCCAAGAGGAGATATTATTTGTCTGGACTCGGATAAAGATCAACTACGAGAAGCGACTTCAAATTGTATTGATTCTGGAGTCGCATTCGTACATGGGACTATTGAAGAGTGGAAGCCCATTGATAAAAAACCTGATGTGATTTTCGCGAATTCAGTCTTTCACTTAGTTCCTAACCACACAGAAGTCATTCAGAGACTGTTCTCAATGCTTCCTCCTGGTGGTGTGTTAGCATTCCAAATGCCGATCATTGAGAATTCACCACAATCTAAAATCCTACGAGAAGCAATTAAGGAATTGGGTTTTGAAGACCCCGATAGATTAAAAGTTCACACCCCAGAAGTGTATTATAATCTGATTCAAGACAGATGTAATTCTATTGAGTCTTGGACTACTAGTCATCATCATTTTGTGTCTCCGAATGATGTTATAAACTTGTTGACTACTCCAGGTACTGGCGGGTCTATTTGGAAAAGTTACACCAAATCGATACCTGTTGCACAACATCAGAAATTATCTGAATTAGCTTCGAGTAAATTTACCTCAAAAGTTGGTGATGAGAAAACTTGTTTTTCGATTGAAAGGTTTTACATGGTCGCAGTGAAGGAGGGCCACGGACCTACTTTGGGGTTTAGAGCATAGTACATTCCGTGTGTAAGTTCAGTACAGCTTACAGATCGTGTTTCCGAGGTTCGCAGAGTCTCTCCAGACACTGATCCGGCAGTATCTTCAATGCGCTGTTTGCCATCCTTTTAACATCCTAGATTTAATTTGTGATTTTGATTTTCCGTTTTTTTCTTTCTTCTTTCTTTCGCACCGACGAAATCGGAGAACTATTTGGAGCTGTGAGGTTCAGATATAAATGCTATTATCTGAATGGTTTTTAATTTTTCTTCTTCAAAAATAATACCATACAAAGGAGACGACTAAACAGCTCCTAAGGGGAGGTAGCCGGCCCTCCAGATTAATGGGCGCCTGAGCGTTTTTTTTTCTCTCCTAAATTACTTTGTTTGACGCTTCAGTGCGACTTTTTGTTTGTTTGTTTTTATTTGCTACTTTATGTATTTGATTTGAATATCTATTTCTATTGTCAGAATTAGTCAGGCAGGAATTTTTGTCAAGAATCGAGGTACCAGTTTTGTCGGTGACGGGCTGCTTTATGTATAATAATTTTTTCTTCCTTTTCTTTTTTTTTTTCTCTTTTGGAAGTATACTTTGGCACACAAGAATAGATATGTAACATGGAAGCACTCTCGCTCTGTAGTTGCGATCTCGTTGTCTATTGTAGGAAAGGATCAGAAAACAAGTTGTCTCTGCTGGTGATAATTGTTGTTTTGGAAGGCCCCTTCTCTTCTTCCCTTTTTTTTTTTTTCTTCTTCTTCGCCATATATTGATGTGCCCAGAATTGGCCATCAAAGCATTAGCATCTTATTATATTAGTGAGTGCGTGATTGTAGATTTCTATTTCGCTATCAGTTAATATCAAAAAAAAAAAAAAAAAAAAAAACATGAATACCTTATCACGTGTGACAAGATCCCTTGGTACCCGTTGGTGCAGCAGCTCGCCAGTCGATATCGCGTTTAAGCCTAATGAGGTGTGTAAATGATTTTTTTTTTTTTTTTTTTTTTTGTGGTTGAAAAAATCATCAAAACCAACAAACCAACAGGACGGGTGGGGTTACAACAAAAACTACGGAGATAGCTTTGAGAGAATTTTTGGTAACAAGAAGGAGCCTACAGAAGCCCCTAAAGAAAAGAAAGAAGAGAACTAAACCGATTTCAACTCATCACGGTATACTTCTCTAAGAAACTGTAGCAGTTCGTCGTGCTACATAATTGTGGTTGGGTATGGGTAAATCCTCTGTGAGGGCTTATTACTTCGGTATCAGCGTTTTATTGACTGAATTCTGTTTTTTTTATTGGTTGGCTTTTGTTTTTTTGTATCACCGTTTTTTTTTCTTTTTTTTTGCAATGCCTGAGAGGCAGCCACTGCGTGTGCAGTGCGACAACTCGTGTGGGATCATGCAAAGAATTCTTCTGTTTCTACAGCGTTAAATGTGTGTAAGAATAAAAAACAAAACAACCAATTCATCATCTTTAAGAAGCAAACCAAAACAACAACGAACACTTTCATTTTGTAAAAAAAAAAAATATAGTATAATTCCGATGTTACTAAAAAAAGTAATTATTTTATATCAGACAAAAAGCACGAGGGGGGAAGAGTCGAGCTTTAAAAAAAAAATAAAAAAATGCCATTCTTTCCTCGAAAGGGGAGTGCGGGATCACCAATGTCACCAGGCAGTGGTAAGAATGTTACATTCAACACTCCGATTTCACATGAGAGTAGGAGTGGAAGTTTTTCTCCGATTCCTGAAAAATATCAGATGACTCCTGAAAAAGAAGAACATCACAAAAGAAACAGAGAATCCTTTGAAAGACTTGGACACATAACTCGTGATAGAGAACGAGCAAGAGTATTACAACGACATCTGACTCAAATTCCGAAAAACTTATTTCTAAACCGCGTTGACTTAAACGTCGCATGCTGCACTTGGAATGTCGCAGAAACATCTGGTCAAGGAATCACTTCATTAGAAAAATGGCTTCAAACAAAAAGAGGAGCCGACCTCATCGCTGTTGGATTACAAGAAGTTGATATGTCAGCGAGGGCACTCGCTACTTCTAATACTGGAAAAGCTGATCCCTGGGTCGACTGTTTAAACAGACATGCGATTCCATTTAATTTTAAAAAGTTATCATCCCAATCACTTGTTGGACAACTCCTCGTTGTATTCGTCAGATCAGAATTATTCCCAGAAATTGAACATCTTTCTTCAAAAGAAGTAAAATTAGGAAGCGGTGGGTTCACTGGAAACAAAGGAGCCTTAGCAACATCATTCTACCTTCATTGTAAGAGATTTCTTTTTATAAATAGTCATTTTGTACCTCACACTGAGAATACAGAAAGGAGAAATGAAAATTTCAATTTCGTCTTAAACCACCTTACGAAACAAGATCAGCCAATAACAACCACCTCGAACTGTCCTTGTACTAATCTGATCGCATTCGGAACAACAGGTGAAGTAGGACAAAGCAGATCGATAGCTAGTGTTGATAAAGGGTTTTTTGGTTCTCCAAAAGCAGGTCAATTAGCAACTGTCAGCAACAGCATCATGGGAACAACGGATTATATATTTTGGATGGGTGATTTGAATTATAGAGTCGAAGGAGACTATGATGATGTAATGCAAGCCATCGCTCACAAACGTATTAAAGCGATCTTATCAAGTGACCAACTCACAAAAGAGAAAGAACGAGGAAAAGTATTTCAAAATTTCACTGAATCCACGATAACATTCCTCCCAACTTACAAATTTTTAAAAAACAGTGAGGTCTACAACACCAGTAAGAAAGGTTCAAAACGAAGAATCCCAGCATACACCGACAGAGTATTATACTATAAGTTAAAAACACCAAAAGCAGATGACTTTCTACCAGTTGACAGTAATGTTATCAGATCAGTAAAATATAAAAGTTACGTAAACACGGTATCTGATCATCACCCTGTGTGTTGTCTTCTTAAGGTAGCCGTCTATGAAGTGATGCCTATGATCATTGAGTCCGTTCTTGATATGGGAACTTCTGGAATGAGTCCCACACAAATAGCAGTAAAACTATCAGAGCAGACTAACAAGCCTCAAGATGAGTCTTCCTTATGGATTCAAGATCATAATGGAAAAGTTGATCCATCGATATGCGGTCCTGGAACTTGCTATTCATCAGACGAGGATAGAGAAACTGTTGAGCAAAAACAATCAAAACGACTTGAGGATCGACTTGCTGCTGTTGAAAGTATTCTAACTCAAGGACCTCTTCCTGGAGATCAAACACTTGATAAACTTAAAGAAGGTCAAACAGGATTAGCTTCACGTGTTGAGATACTCGCATCAAGACTTCAAGACTTACCTGTTACACCTCATGAAGAGATTAATCTATTGGGTGAATCAATGACTCATGTTCTCGATAAGTTACATTCTGTTGAGGGTATTTTAGGTGTTCCTCATCAGGCAGAAGGACCTGATGAACAATTAACGAAGAGTGTCGACATTTTAAAAAAACAATTCTCACAAATATCATCTCGGATGGATCTCTTCATCACCACAGTTGGAGCTGCTTCGAATGGCGGAGTACTTGCGACGGATATGATTCCCTTGGAGTATCTTGATGAGCCATCGCTATCAGAACAAGAAAGAATTCTTAGATCAGAAATGAGAAGTATCTACCTCGCTGGTTTCACAGCTGGTAATTTGGGAAGCAGTAAAGAAGACGCCAGTTTTGAAGAAAAAATGGAAGAGCGGCAATCGATTCTCGCCAGACGAGAAGAAGAACTTCGTTCGATGATGTCTCACAGAGAAGTAGAATGTGAAAGAAGAGAAAGAGAAGTACTCATGAGAGAGAATGAAGTAAAGAACAGATCTGACACTTTAGAGAAATTACAAAAGTTCTTGAAGATAGGATTAAAGCTGCGGAATCTCTCTCCCACACGGAAGCGACTGCTGCTGATTCGCTTCAACGTCGCGAGGAAGACGTTCGCGAACAAGAA